>LJIJ01000595.1:0-94134 GCA_001718145.1 Orchesella cincta
GATTCAACAATTCATAACTAAGGCTAATTTCACTGACCCTTAAACTGCACTACATTTACACACGTACTTCTAACTGTTGTTGGACATAACTGGAAAGTAGTCTCCTTCGCAAGATGGTGCATTCTTGCCGTAAGATAAATTGATGCAATTTGACGGACTAAACTACACGCATGCGCAGTTCCAATTTCATCTGAATTACACTGGAAATCATGAATTAAGTTACGCTCCCGTGACTGCGATAAAACATAGTCGACAAGATTTTTTTTCTTCATTTTTCGGAGACCATTGGCTTTCACTTCTCGGACACGGTGTTCAGTTAGCTTGCAGACAGAGATTACGACATGGGATGGCAAAATCAAACCTCCATTATCCTTCTTCAGTATCAGCACGCAATCATCAGCGATTTTAGGCACATCATTTTCATCTGCCATTAGCTTACAAATGCATCGAGGGCAGGAACTATTTGTGCATATTTTTCGAACCACGTACCCAGCAATGTATGCAACAATATTGTTGATAAAGCTGGCTTCCTCGTTTGAAGGTATATACATGTCAACTTCATCTTCTTCATTGTCAAATTCCTCTTCAACTGCCTCTGTAGTTACTTCGTCGTTACAAATGGCAGTCAAAGTTTTCAAAGGTGAAACTCGTGTTGTCGTCTCTTCTTGTTCTATACAATTTCCAGTATTAATACACCTGGCATTCATGCATAATATTCCCTTCATTGCTTGTTGGATCTGCTTTGCATTGGGATTGTTGTTGTATCCAAATCGTGATCGTAATGTACTGAAAAACATTTCCACTAGGTCTTGTGAAAGCTTATAGACCGGCAGAAATCTAAAAGCAAGATGTTACAATAAATAAGCAAATCATTTTGATAGAATTGATTGGCTACGTTTATAATTTGTATACGATACTTCAGGTATTCATTTTCATTTGAAATGATTTCCTCCATGATGTTTTCAATGCTAGTAATCGTTGTAATTAGACCAACAAGTGCGGTTTTTCTTCCAGTATGGAGTAGAAGTTTCGGCTTGCCATCGATGTATACTTTTAAAGACGAAAAATACTGCTTCGCTTGAGTAAAGAAATTCTTGTACGTGTTTAAATTGCCACCATGTATGGGTGATTTATACCCTGATCCAGTCGTCTTTGAATTCAGACTATCAAAAAGTCTACACAGAATAAATTAACACGTTAGTCTGATTACGATTTTTGGTCTGCTTGTAAAATTATAAATACCTATCAGACATTGCCAAGAATTTTTCAGTTGCTTCAGAACCACCAAATCCTGGCATTCTCAACTCTCGGCACACCCCTAAAGAAACTGAATTGGAGTTGCTCAGTGTTTGAACACAAAGGTTTGTTTTCATCTTCTGCTTATGGAACATGACATGACGCGATGAAAGTTTGTTTGCTGCTCTCAATCCACACTTTGACTGGAGTTTTTGCAGCTCAGATATATACTGCCATTTAATTTCCTATTTTATCGAATTGCAAAATTATAATTTAAGAATAAGAGCAACATTAAGAAGTTTTACGTGCTCAGTGTTTTACATACGTTCCCATCCATGTCGATAAGAACTTTATAATGATTCCATAGATTTCTGAGCAGTTTTATCATATGAGATGGATCAAGGATAACGTGCACCTTATCTTGAGTTGAAGGGTGTAAAAAGTAAGGTTGAAAACAGTCACTTTCAACTTCCAAATTCGCTCCAAGTTTGGTTACCGCTCGCATGTTTACGCCCAGCCCATCAAATGTTATGGACAATACTTTTGAGTTTGTAGAATGAAGGACTTCCAAAGTTTTCTTCAGAATATTTGCTAACACATCCGAAGTTAAGCCATTCGTCAATACGTATCCAACTGGGACACGATGTCTGGCATTTATAGCTGTCGCCATTAAAAAGAGGGCAGTCTTGGACTCCTTATCTGGCTCTTCGTTTTCAACTATGTCACCGTAGTCGGTAAATCCAATGAAGCCATCTCCATCGTGTATAATTTGCTTTCGCATATAAACTTCGTCGCACGAAAGAGCGTAGTATAGTGTATTAACACTTTCGGCGTTCTTAATTTTTAGAAACTCAATGCTGCTCGGTAAAAATCCAGGTTTACTCTTGATTGCGTTAGTCCAACTTGACAATGTTTGTGGGTGGGGCAAGCATGATAAGTAACTCCGGACATAATTGTAGGCTCGTGGGCTGTAGTAGTGTAGTTCGAAACTGAACTCGCGTAGCATATATGAAAATGGAGATTTGGTATTTGCTCCGGTTCGTGTTAACAACTCATTTAGTAATGCTTTCTGACGGTCTTCTTCGTCCAATTTAGTTTTTTTGGTCATCGTTGCTGTCTCCTCCTCAAGTTTCCTCTTCTGCTTTCCCTCCTTATGCTTTCTCTCCCTTCGTTTCTCTTTTTGGTTGAGGGCCCGTACAGTATTTCTTTTTTCATCCAGTTGGGAACGAGCAGTCTCCAGCAAGGTTGATAGCTCATCAGCATAACTTTTTGTCTCTGCCAGTTCTTTGGTAAGGTTTTGAATGATTAGGTTTTGCTCGGTCACTCTAGCAGCTGCACCACAATGGCAAGTGTCATCCTCACAAGTTATTTCGCACGAGCCTGACTCTTCAATGACTGTTTCTTGGCTGACTTTAAGATTTTTAACAATGTTTTCTCCAGCAACCAATGTGGGATAACCATTTTTTATGACTCTGCGGCGTCCCCAGCTTTCGATAATAACATCCGGGCTGAAATGATCTGAGCATAACACCATTCCACTAACCTCCTCCCACTTGTACTCCCCATTGCAGCTTTCAAGAAATTTTAACCATTCTTTTTCTTTTGAACCTTAATGAATACTTATAATTAATTATGCCAGTCATGATACGAAATCCTGATAAATCATTTTTCATGACGAATCGTACTTAAAAAGCTAGTTGAATGAATGTTTGGTCATTAGTGCAAGATACAACTGCGCAGGTCCTCCCCATTTCTGGATTCTATGGAAGTTTCGGCTAATGCTTCAAAGAAAATTTCTGTATTCTTGCTTCAATTCAATCGTATTGAGCAGTACATTTCAGTCAGTTTCGTCGCAGTACAGTTGAGCAGTTGGGCTTAACTGATCCGTTTGTTTACATTAAAAAGGATAGTTGTTATAAAACTGGTATGGAAAGACGTGAAATGTTGGTGAAATGTATAGTCAAGGATAAATGTTCACTGTTCGAAAAATCAAGAATCACGAGATTTGCCTCAAGCTGGTCCTCATGCTCTGGTTTCCCTCCACATCGCACAGGTAACTGATGGTGATCGGAAACAAGGAACCAACAAAGCGAACATTGAGCATACATACATTAAAAGCAAACCCAAACACAGCAGGCTCAAGATTTCGGAAAAAGGAAATGGCAAGAGCGTACTTTCATCTGAAAGTACTCGGTAAATTTGCCACTATCTCTTCGGCTCGTTGACTTCGTTTTCCTTTCCCAGGAGTTGCGATTGCCAATTTTGCTAGCTATTTATCTTGATAGAATTAGATGTACATATAACACAGGGAACCACTGCCGGGAATAGGATGGTACACAATGAGTCTAGAGATGGAGATGTAGATCGAATACATATGCACATGAGTACGGTTGATAAAGATGGGAAACGAGGGCAAGTGGCAATCTCTCCAACTCCAACCGAACAAGAGTCGTTGTAGCGATCAAGTATCTCAAAAGCTGAACTCTGCTGCTTGTACGTAAATTCTTGATTGCCTTTGTATTCGGCAGGTGTTGTGAGAAATTAAGTTAACGGGGAGAAAAACAACAAAGAGCAGCTTACTCCAGTACTCAGCATTATTTAGCTTAGCAATGGCTTCCATACTTGTCAAAGTATGCATGTAGGCACGTATGTGTTCTGTTTCACAAGGGTCGAGGATTGGGTGGGTAAGTGGTACATTTCGTGGTAAAATGAACAAGTCCCTTGTAGCAATCTGGTTTTGCAATTTGTATGAGCTGGAAAAGAGACCTTCATAATATCACGTGCTGAAGTTTGTAAGCTATGCAGTTTTGTTGTTGCTTTAAAAAAAATTCTTGTTTGCACCCGGCCACCATGCATGTTTGCCTTGGATGACCTAGTCTGGAAAAGTGGAACCTCTTAAAACTGGCAAAATGACATTACCGTAAAACATTAATGTAATGGCTTATAATTATGTTCCTCACACGATGTTGTTTTCCTTCCACACACAAAGCAACCAGCAATGACTAACTTGAAAGAACTTGTAAAAATTCACCTATTGCTATAAGCAAGTCCCTAGACTGGAGTAACTATAATTTTTTTTTGCCTACAAACTACATGATACAAACTCAAAAGTAAACAATTTCAAGGTTGGTTGAATTGGAAATGCTTTGATTTAGTTTAAAATTGTAATAAGACACAACAACAACCGTTCCAAATCACTCATAAAAGGTAATAATAGACTGAAATTACTGCAATAATTACACGTTATGTCATGTTACAGCAGTTGAAAAACCTTCGAAGAGACATCACTACGCTTGACAGTTTTTATCACCTTTTAATGAAGGATAATCACAAAGACCTCAACCCTATCTAAATGAAAACGAGTAGAAAAATGCATACATATAGCGATTCGGGTATGTGAATTTGACTTTTGCTTTTGCAGCAAAAAAGAAACAAAAAGGCACACAAAACGTTAGTCTACTAGAAGCTTATCGAAATCACAAGCAGATCTTTATGATGATCAATTAATCAAATGACCTCATTAATGACTAAAATCAAAAGAGTGTGCACCATTTAAAATTTTCATGGTCTATTTGGAACCCTGCATGATATTTTTTAGAATGAAAACTGGTTAGGGTCTTTTTATAATGCCTCAGTGTGCTCCTTCTTACTAACACCATTGGGACCTTCCACCACTCTCATTTTATTTTTCACTGTTTCTAAAATAATCCCCGATACTCTCATGAAACCATTAATTAGTCAAGCTTTGTTGTACTTCCCTATCGACTCTAGCCCAATAACAATTATCTATTTATTATACGCATATTCCGAAAAGGGGGATGAAATGATGCTAGAATATGCGCAGTCATTTATCAGTCACCATTTCATCCTTTTTAGTAAAAATTTATTCAAGCTAAAGCCAGATTTATCTCTTGGACTCACTCCTTTCACTCACAAAACCATTTACGAATATGAAACTAAAGGTTTGTGTCATATCTCTTATGTAGATCTTTTATGCTCATAATACACCATCGTTTTTTCATGTGCTAATGAAAATAGGGGATCTTTCCTGGTCCCAAATTCTTTACAGTGGCAGCAGGCATGGGTTGTGACAAAATGTCACATTTTAGAAATCCCTAATGGGGAAAAATGAATGGCAAATCCGTCTGGTTTTCTGCCTGATGCTTTGATCCTAAGCGTCATGTTTCTACAACATTTTTCTAGTTTTCATGACATGCTGTCTATGTCCTCTATGTCAACTCTCGCTGTTTCGGTAATAAAGCTGGAATGTACTGAGTTACTGAGCAATTATTTGCATGTAAGTATACATGTACTTATCAGCAATTATGTGACAGCAGCATGCTACATAGAATATGCTTGCTTCATTGAATATCAGACAGGCAAATACGGGCATTCATAATGTATTACACAAAGACGGAATAGCCTATTTGCGTATATTTTTAAAAATAATGATACAACATTTTAAATCCTGTTTGCTATGCTTCCGTCATTTTCGTTTCCACTGCATTATATTACAAATTAACTGACATGATATGAAACAAAGCGTGCAGACAACATACGGTAAGCTACTTACGTATGTGGGTAATAATGCCCGAACTTCAAACATGGCAAGTACATCAACGAGTATAAAACCTTTCCATTCGTCTATTCAAAGTTTTGGCAGAAGAAATTATCTACCTTATGATCATAATGATCACTCATCATCGATCAGTACAAGCTGCTCGTATGCCCAGAGTAAAATGAAACTACTTCACTTTGTTCACTCATATCTTGGAAACTTGGACGTACCCGGATAGCCTTAGTGGAACTAAAATAATGTCAAAAAAACTAATAGACTAAGTTTGAAGTATGGGAAGTTAAATTTTGCATCGCTAAATGAAGCGGCCCCATTTCTAAAGTAGCGTATTCAATATCTAGACCATATTAAACATCAAAGCAAGGATAATTTGCAAGTCACTTTTGCTACAATACATCATTTCCAGGCACCCACATTACACGACGATTGTATTACACCGTCTTTTGAAATAAGTTCAATGAGCGCTCCATTCAATGCACACAATATTCGCATTCTATGCATGAAGTGTATCGTTATTCTGCGTGTGACATGCATTGTCTCTGCATGAATAGATTTTGGATGATAGGTTTTATTAGAAAATGGAAAAGTTGGTTCCTTCCGCAGTGGTAGATACACATCTTTTGTTTCCAACGCACGAGGAAAGCAGGAGATGTTTGTAACACAGTAGCAAATTTTCTAGCCACACCATTGCTTGCTGCCAACCACCATGTTCTCTGTACCGCATTATTGTGTGTTGGAACTTGAACAAGAGCTTGACAAGTTTTCAGAATATCTTAGGTATGGAAAATAGGATGAGGTTGTCAGGCAGGAATATAAAAACTGTCATGTCAACTTTTTCTTTAGCCACCACCACAACCAGCATTGGCATTGGTGGCGGTGGCAGAAAAGAACAAAGCTCAACTAGTAAAAAAAATGAGAGTTACGGACAATATGTAACAAACTCTGGCTCATTTTAAAAGAAACGCACGACACACGCATTGCGTTCGTTCCATTATACTTTGTAAGCATTTCACCAAGATAAAGTAGGAAAATAAAAGGGTAGCAAAAAATATAAAAGCTGACATTTCACTTTTTCTGAATTTTTTTCCAGGAGGAGATGGACGTGATCAAACAACTGGAACATAAGCAAAAAGGAAGCAGCAGCAGATACGATAAAAAATAGGATCATCGGAAGAGCCAACAAGAGAATACGAAGTATTCGTATTATGTAGTGCAGATGTGAAGGGAGAAAGTTGTCAACAGCAGTTTTGAGCTGGAAAGAAACGAATTGATGGTTGTTCCTTCACATCCCCACCTACACCACCATGACCATGCATGAGCATAACGTAAACAACTACTGCAGAGCAACCATGTTCATTAGCAATACCACCAGACCAAAAAACAGTTGGAAAGCAACAGAAGAAGGTGGAGATGGAGTAAAATAAGACGAGAAATAAGTTTAGCAAACGATCCAAGTGAGGAGCTTTGGACGAACTTAAAAAGCTCTAAAGACACGAATAGCAGCTGCACCAGTTCAAAAGAAGGAGAAAATGACACTATAACTTTGAAAAAGCCAGGCAATGCTTCGCAATATTCCATGCGACAAGTTCGGGTTGTGATGCTGCCTTCAATCGAAGTTCCAGAAGCTATAATCAAGTGCTTCCTCTACCACCACCATCATCATCAAACATCGTGGTTCCTCTTTTTATTATTCTTTATCTGGAATTTGCCAAACAATCTTCATTTTGTCCTCCATATTGCAACTGTGATGACGTAGCATTATCCGTAGACTGCAGTCATTCGGTGAGCAAGAGAAAATGCGTTTAAAAAATAAATTCTTTCAGAAAAGAATTTTAAATATGCTGAATTAAATGTGTTGTCTTATATTCTTTTCGTTTTTCCTAGGCGTCTAATCTAGCTGTGTTGCCCATTTTTCTGAACCCTCAGATAACCACTTATCACTCTCGAGAAATAACATAAAAGACATACAGGTGAGATGGTTTACCAATCATTTAAGTATTTATGCTCGTTGCTACTTTATTGCTTGGCTGTCACAAACACCATTGCGTACACCAACGTTTGACTCCATGTTGCTAGTTATTAAAATTCCTGTTTTATTTGTTTATACAGATGTCACTCCAGTTTTACGATTTTTTGACCCAACTTGACTTATCAAGTAACAAAATCGAAAATTTGGGTGAAAACAACTTTGAGAACTTGAGAAACCTACAGTTCTTTAACGTCTCATTCAATCAAATCAAAACTCTGAAAAAATAATGCATTTTTTGGACTATCAAGTCTAAAAGTGATCCTATTAGCCGGGAATCAACTTGAAGACCTGGAAAACAATATTTTTAAACACTTGACATCTATCAAAGAAATCAATTTGGATAGAAATAGACTCTCAAGCCTTTCGTGGGATTTATTTGAAAATCTTGAAACTCTTGAGAGGATAAGTGCTGCATATAACTTTATCCAAGTGATTCAACCTAGTTTTTTCGTTTCAAGTGGCGTTCGTGGACTCACGAGTAATTACAAGAACACTAGTGACGGCGTCAACAACAAGACATTTAGCAGTTCTAAGGGTGAAGTTTCAGGCTGGACACTTAAAAGTGTAGGCTACATTGACCTAAGCTTCAACCATATTACGAGAATTAGAGATTACGTTTCATAACTTTGGAGCAGCTCTGAAAGAGATCAACTTGGAATCAAACTATTTACACACTTTGGAAGAGAAAGCATTTATCATTGGCAAAGAAAGCACGAAGGAGAAAACCAGGGGCAATTTGAGTATAAACTTGCGAAAGAATCAATTGCGAAGAATACCAAAATCTTTGCAACTCCTTCGTTCATCCCTGGGTCAGCTGGACATCTCGGCGAATCGTCTAACCGAAATATCAAAAAATGACTTTAAAAATTTCAATCTAGAGTCACTGGTAATAAGTGATAACCCAGAAATCCTCCAAATTGATCCAGACGCACTATCCGACCAAAACAAGCTAAGGAATTTTGAAGCTAATTTTTTACACAATTTAACAGATATCAGTCCTAACCTTCTCAAAGGTCTCAGTCCTAATCTCCTGGAGAACTTTTCATTCAAATTTGCTTCAATCACTGTACTTTCAAAGGAGTTCTACACACTTTCAAGTGTTGTTTATGCCCTAGATTTGAAAGGCAACCCACTAGTATGCGATAACTGTACAATGTATTCGCTATATGAGTTCCTCTCTAACGCTCCCTACAAATTTGACCAATCAATTCCTATGGATGATAATCTTTCAATTATTAGTCACCAATCCACTTGGTCTTCTGATCGCTCCCGTCCCTCTTCCAAAAACCACTTCAGGCCAAACTTACTTTACGCGCAATGTCAGTCTCCAAGTACTCTAGCCGGAGTGCTCATCAAAGATTTGAAACCTAGTGACTTTGAGCACTGTTTCACAACTTCAGATGATCAATTTATTATCATTGTTATAGTCATCGCAGCATCAATTATTTCCATCATATTTTTAACATTAGTTATAAAACTTTGTTGTTTCTGTGGAGTGTATCGCCGAATCAAAACGTATTGTTCAACAGCAAAGTGTTGTCACGTAAAGTCCCGAAAGGAGAAAGACTCATCAGGTGGTGATAAGTTATTTTTTGACTCTATGACCATTGCACTACGAAGAGGTGATATGGTAGCCCATCCAATTACTCAACCTCCCAATAATATTCCAAATGCATCTACCTTGCTATACTGTGGAAACGGTACTAGTATTCCCATAGCTAACGGCTGTGTTATTGGAAGTAGAATTGGTGGAAATGGTAATAATCTCCAGATCTCAATGGATTACGAAGACGATGATAGTTATCAAGATGACGATGTCGAAGACTATCAAATTCGCCATGAGCATTATCCCCCTATTGAACCACCCCCTCCTATACCTACACAAATACAGTTTCAAAATTATCAAGCTCAGTCTTTATGTCGAAAACAGCAACAACAACAGAAACATTATCAACATAACTCGACAATCGGATATTCTCCAAAGCACTTTTCATACCACCGCCAGCCACCAACAAACCCTCCACTTTCTCCCAGACATCATCATCCGCCGGTACTGTATGATAGAAAACAAATTCCCAGCGTGCTTGTGTAGTTAAAATTACTTCTTTTCATATTATATATACCATCTATCACTACTTGTACAACTGTATTTCCTCGTTATTGCTGATATTTTCCTGATGAGTGAAACTAATGATGATTTCTGTACCAAACATATGAAGAGCAAGATCCTGATTTTTTTCGCAGTCAATACATCTCACAAACGTATCTTAAATGAGCCTTCATTCTCAGAACTAAAATGGATATTAAATAAATAACTCATATTATTTGCACTACTCTCCCATTATTGCTTTTTTCTTCAATGGGCTACTTCCTCTGAACGCGTCATTAGTCTAAGAAAATGAGAAAGTTAGGAGAAAGTACATAGACACAAAATTGCTTCTAGATTTCCCCATACATTCGGTCTATTAGTTTTGTTCGTTTTTTTGCAAGAGATAAATATCTTTTCCAGAGTAGTAGTTGTTGACCAACCGATGAGGAAAAACAAATTTAGCGTAGTTTGTGACTTGAGCTGATGATGATGATGATGTTATTTGAGGAGAAAGCAAGAAACGGTCATTTTCGTTCCTTCATCTGTAAATCTAAAAATCATAAAGGAATCCACTGTATCTCTGTCTTACTGCTTGTTTGCAGAATCCACTCGTCATAAAGACATTACTAAAAGTTATTAGTAGAGAAAACTACATATATATATATTGTACAGAAGATTTCATTTTCTCAGATTATTACGAGAAGTAGCACACTCTTAACTCAACACCAATCTAAAAAAAGGCAGCAGCAACTAAAGGCATTTGAGTAACAATTACCTTCCTCTTCCGGAGAAGTCATTAGCAGCAAAAAGAAAGTATGAAAAGAAAGCCATGAGAGATTGTAATAAGTGAAATGTTATTTTTGTCTAAAAAACGAAACTTACGTCATGTGTATATGAATGTATGTGAGTTAAGACTCATTTTGGCAGTACAAAGCAGCTGTTGCGTTGCACTGCTCATTCTAGTTTTGTTTCTTCGTTTCTTTAAGTCTTTCTTTTCACTACTTATTACAACTTTTTTAAGGGGAAACGAAAAGCTGATGAAAAGTTCTGTTGGTTACTTTCACTCTTCACTTTCATCATCTTTATCCTACTTTCTCCTCTTGTTTAGTCTTCATGATATTGTTGTTGTGTAATCCAAATAAGTTTTATTATCATCCTCTGCCATCATTAAATACGTTTTGTGTGTTATTGCGTAAGTTCAGTCATTAAGAAGACAGAAGAAAACTCTAAATTTTTATCGCATCTACGACAACTTTGTTCTCGGAGAGCATTTCTTAAACAGCAATAAACTAGGGTTAGCTAAATTATGTGTAGTGTAGCTTGGTTCATTACGCTAGGCTAGTAAAACTATGTGTAAGTACATCCCTGAAATAAAAAGAATAGATTATCATACGTATTCGCATGAAATTATTACGTTAATATATAAATAAGCCTCATAATCCGTATAGCGCATATAAACCAAAGGAAAGAGTAAAAATATATGGTTGGTTGAAAGTGATTTTTAAATAGAGATACTACTTATACCTATATAAAACATAAAATATAATGTATGTACATATTTTACTTACTGCACACGTGTATAAGCTATAAAAGTTAATTTATGAAATGAAAAAGTTCCACGATCGTTGAACGTGATATTTTAGAGTAGGATTAGGTATTTGAAGTTTAAAATATATCGTTACATGACTGGTCACTCTAGTTTTAGCAAAAAGCACACAGTTTACTGTAAAAATTAAAGTTATTGTGTATTCCTCATTAAGTTATGTGTTGTGTGAATATTAAAAATAAGGACTGCTACATAAAACGTGCAAACTTTGAGCATCTAACAACATGAAATTATTATGTTTGCTGCAATGCAAAACTGGTTAAGCAACTAGATTATGGTATATGGTGCTCCAAAAAAGTTTACGAAGCATTGTTTCACCACATTGTCTACACTTCATCTTGGGAAACCGAAAAACACAGACTGGAGAAAGTAAAATTTGATTAAGCTAAATTGTTTAGATTGGTTTGGGCTACATACTGTGTATAAATTCGCGTTGTTTCCATCCAATAATGGTAGGAAATGAAGGATGCAAAATGTAATTTGACACTTTACTCTACACAAATGTCCAGGACAGTGAGCTACAAGAAGTTTGATATTATTACAACAAAGCATGTTGTTAAATACTTGATAAAACATTGCGTATAGTCATAACATACCCCTGTAGCTGGGGAAAGTCGTTTTAAAGAATAAATCTTATAGTTTGTATGTATTGCATAAAATATGCTGGGTTGAAATGAATGTACATATATGTATACTATAATACGTTCACTATACGATTACAAAACTATGGATTTATTATATTTATTATAATTCAATTATGATTTCTTTCTGATGAGATAATAAAATAGAGAAAGTTTCGTAATACCAAGTGAAAACATTTTCCGATTCTGGCTGGCTTTTATGCAAAAAATATATATGAAGCTTAGGCAAATCATAATCATAGAACAAAATACTTTCATTTTCAAACTCCTCCTTCGCCCTTCATTAATCCCCTGCCATATATTGCTCATATGAAATATATTTCACGGATCCGATCCACATTCGTTTACAGAGAGCAGCAGCATACACTCACGCATTTTATGAATATGAATTTATAGCCCATGATAAGTCCTGTGTGCGTAGCGTGAGTTAACCACGTTCTTCATATAACTGTCCGGAATTACATCTCGCAAACCGTTAACCATAAATCTTGCCCGACACAACACGATGAAACTTTTGCATGGTAGAATTATGGAAATGTAAACCCTTCTCAAAAGGAAAGGGCTGTTTTTTTAGTTCAGTTGAGCTTCAGCAAATGAGTCAGGTTGCAAAAAATTTCCTGACAGCGCTTTTTGATCTTTGGCCAAATGCTCACCACAGTTAAATAGAGCGAGTCCTCCTGGAGTGGAAATAATCTCAATGAAATTACATGAAACTAAAGTTTTCCCTTAAAAGAATTTTGATGGAGGTACGTTTGGAGTGGAGCATATATAGAGAACTGTGGATTTTGGAACGTTGTCTTCCCAATTTCCTACAGTAAGTAAGTGCTTTGTAATAATGGAAGAGCGAGCCAGGTTATTTCGTAACCGTTGCTAGTTCTGTCTATGTGATGGAGGGGACAAAAAAAATTACATTCAAGTAAGTACGAACCGTATAAATCTCTAGAACACCAGATATTTTTTATGAGCATGAAATAATGTTGAATATGGGTGTGCGTTTGCCTAAGGCTATCTGATTCAAATGGCTTGTTACAGAATCGAGGCTTTCCTTTACAGATTACTACCGCTTGCTTTCTCTTGCTCAACATCTTTATTTTATTACCTACCGATATTACCATCTGCGACCTCTTATCCTGAAGGAAAAATAATATACATTTTCCAATCATAATATCCCATATATGTACCGTGCTATAGATCTACATGATCCGCAAATTTTTAGATAATTTACTTGGGTTTGTGGGTTCACGTGGAATACGATTTTAATACCACCTCATTTCAACTGTAACAGTATCTAAGCCTGTATTCAAGGAAAAAAGTGGCACAGAGACTTCCAATTTGATGAATCAGCAGGAGAATTTCATTTGATTGATTTCAACTTTAGCATTAGTTATTATCTCCAATTCAATGAACTTTTCTGGAGCAACGCTACTACATGCCATAAGTCTTTTCTTTTGGACAATGAGCCAGAGACTTTACTTTCTTTTCCAAATTATGGAGATGGGTTTGGAAATCTACAAATGATTTCTTCAGCTGAGCCACTTTCCCACCTTTGTGAAGAAATGCCTTCATAAAACAGGTTACTATGTTCTTCAGCAATTCTAACCTATACACATTTGCATTCGGAACGAATACCTACACGACATGCATTAGTTGAACTCATAAGTATTCAAAGATTGTTTCTCTCCAATGTTTCTGATCTGGAGAGCAACAAAACGTGGGAAATGTGAGCAACGTTTTGTTCCGTCTCACTGATGATACCTAACTCGGAAATTCGGAACGAGTTCCAAACTAATATAGAATGGATTAGTATTTAGCATTTGCAAGGAGGAAGCGGTATGGCATGCCCAAAATTCTCAACCAAAATGTATCCACAAAGAACCCAACCCCTGAAACCAGCAACCAATGTCTGAACTTTCTTTTGAAGTCTTTCCGTAAAACGTTGGAAACAGCAGCAATTGGTAACTTGATGAGAAACCTATTTGCAAAGACTCTTCCTCTTTATTCAACCAAAACTTTTGATGAGGTAGGTATAAAAGGGAAACAAGAAATGTGTTTCGCTCACGAGTATATGTACATAGTCATTATTGCGGACGAAAAAAAAGGAGAACGAGCTTCGAATCCTTTGTAGATGTAATTATTCCAGTAGAGCAAAAACCAAGCCATGAATTGCTTCAGAAAAAGGGAAGTTTCATCCTGGTAAAGGTAGTTTTGTAAGGAGAAATCTCGCAGTATTTGACGTTATATACATTGCACGTACTGAAATATATTCATCAGCATAAATTTCTAAACTTCAGAGTAACTCATTTAGGTTTGTGGAGATGGCTATTATTAAACTAATGAAAATGTAAAGTATTCAATGAACTTTTTTCAATTAAAACTATCTCTCTACTGCATAGTCTGTTATGTTGTCTTTTAACATCAAACTTTAAAAAGTTTCGATTCGCAAAGATTATAATGTTTTAGTGTAAAATTGCCAAAATCAATTTTTATCCTAATTCGCTTTTGGTAGGATTGGAGGCACATTCGTAGTACGATGGTGGTGGAAGATACTCTGGAGGAGTGTCAGCTACACCGGCTGGCATCTGGAAGGTGTTGTAAGTTTGAGCATTAGCTGTTCCAAGACTTCCGTTGGAAATTGTATTTGGAGATGCTACAATTGGATCTGTAATAATGAGTAGATGTGAAATCACTGAATGGATTGAGTTTCAGCCTTAAAATTGGGTTGTCTTACGTGTGTAAATTCGAATAGTTGGTCCATTGTTGGCTTGCTTAGAGTTCTTACATCGTCGGTACACATGATATAAAATAAGTATCAGGATTATGCAAAACGTTATAAGTCCCAACAGAAAGAGTGGATTGCTGAAACTGCAAAATTAAATTGGCTCAAGTTTATTTGTTTCAATGCTAAAAAATCTAAAGCATTTTAAAAGTACCTAAAACGAGATTCGCAATTGCAATTTGCATTAGCTGTCACACAGTCCGTGTACTCATTTTGTGCGTGAACAGTTCGAATGATACCCCATGCCCACGACCTTGAAATGTCAGTGTAGTACTCGCTGCAATCGCTGTCAGATTAAAATTGCAAAATTCAGTTTTTATACCTTATGAATATTAATTGAAAATATTTTAATGTACTTACGCAAAACAATATTTTTCACATTGCTCAATACTGGGACGATATCGTTGTGCCAGTGTAGAAGTCGCTAAAAAGAGTAATAAAATTCCTCCGACAAGACTGAAAACTGGAAACTTAAAATTATTGGTACTCATTTTGATCTTGAATTATAAAATTGCCAAATTGACTATATTTGACATCGTCACATGACTATGCTAATTTTCCACTAGAATACTGGCATACAATATAAACTTTATTCCGTCTCCAACTATATTTACGCTTATACTAATCTAATGATAAGGATTCATTTAATGCGACAAACACTGTAAACTTGTATATAACTCCTTTCTTTGACGTATGCACTGATAAGATAACGACTCTTTATAATACACACCTACTTGACCAAAGTCAAAAGTAATTTACTACACATAGTTCATATCAAGTAGCATAATGTATGCTGGCTCCGACCCAAGCTTTGTATTTGCAATTTCGATTATGTCACGCGAAATCACTTACATTTTGCACAGCCAGTAATCAATTATACCAGCTGGCAAAGCGACAGACACTAACATTTCTTTGCCTATAAAACCTCTATAGACCGAGTTGTTGGTTGCAGAAACTACATTTTTACGTCCCAATTATCTTTACAAATTAAATCTGGCTTTCCCTTCAAGATTAAGAATTATTGCTAAAATGTTTTGTAATAACCTAAACAGCTATAATATGAACTACATACTACTTAAAAACATACAACAATTTTCTACGAAACCGGAAACAGCAAACATCATGCTTTGAAGTTCCAAAGGTAAAGGTTTTTAGTTTACGAGCAACCATCAACCCACACACGCTCCTTGTTCCTTTAATCGCATATACCAAAAGGGTAATTGAGATTTCACAGAGTACTGAAAGCATTATTCGTTTCTTTTCCAATACTTTCTCTATCTACGCATCACATTATATGAGTAAAGCAGAGAAAAACATAAAATGAAAACGACGCTATAAACTAAATGATAATGAAAGGGAACAGAAAGGATGGGATAGAGAATTGAAAATGAAAGTGGAAAAAGTTAAATACGACTATGAAAGTAGGTCTCTGACATAGTTGCATAAGAAATATATATGAATGTATCAAAAATCCGAATATCATAATAAAAACTTCAATTTTTTTGCTTATCTCAAGGTTAAAAGTATCTCTTGTTCACATTGTTTCAGCCGAATCGTTTTAAGCTGAAACTTTCCCTAATTTAAATACGCTCGTGTGCATGCAATATCATACCATCGCTTTTGTATCTTGTGTTCATTTCTTGGAACATACACATGATTAAAGTATTTTAAAGGTCTTACACACGCTCGTGTTCTCCATGAAAATACCCGATTTAGCACCAGTTTCACCCTTCAAACGACAGTACAAAAACAAAAGTGCTTTCTCGTCGCTGCTCATGTCCTACTTTTGAGTTATATCTACTACATCCGTAAATTTTTGCAGTGTGATCCTTTTCACAGTTTGGGACACAGCACCCGAGCCCAAACATTCCATCATCATTACATTTTTATGCTACGGAAGCAGCAAAAGAAAGAGGGAAAAACCTGTTATGCATAAAATTTAGCCTACAAAATACATAATTTCATATTAAGACATACCAATTTTCAGGAAGTTCGTAATAAACGCAATATGTTCAATCATTTTTTACATTTTTTGTTAAGATATATGGGATTTCATACAAATAAGGGTGTCGCTAATATGAAAATATTAAAAAATATATAAGCAGTCTCGTAAACAACAATGGCATGAAAACTCAAGGAAGCAATGAGTAAGAAAAGGAAAATTCCGGCGACGCTCTGAAACTACACTACACATTCAAAAAAAACTGAAAGTGAGGTTTCCAGGAACTGCTGCTGTTGTAAAATGATGGCGTATTATAACAAAAAGTGCCATGCTTTTTCCTTTATAGGTTTCTCTCTCACTTCTTTGAAAACTGGGAGTCGGAGTAGCATATCACTTTCACCACGAATTGCTTGCTTTCGATATAAATGCTATACATGGATATATGCCATAAGTCATAGCAATATTTGTCACTAGTCGGTGCGATTTTTAATATCCTCGTGAAAATAAATCTTCTCAGAAAGAAGCGAAAGTAAAAGAAAGGAGAGAAGAGAAGGGCGGAAGGAAAGAGCAAATCTCTGTCGAAATGTATGAAAACTTGCCAGAATTATCGTTAGATTTTTTTCTGAACTGACTAAATAAAAAAATTCTTTCAAACGCGAGTCTTACATACAATCGTACGTGCACAGTTTGCCATATCATATCATATACATTCATACTTTTAAAGTCTTTTTCAAACTTGCTTATCCTGCAGTATTAAGCTTTTCAATGGATATTTCTGTCTATCATGTACCGGAAGATTGCAGTTTTTGGTGACATAAGCACCGTTTTCCTTTCTGTATGGATGGAATATCATTACAAGATTGAAAGCTCAGGTCTCATCCACTTACAAATGGAGCAAAATACCTCGTTCCAAATGAATAGAAGCGAACGATTTTTTTTGTTAGAAGGATTTTCTCGAAGAATGAAACGACATCATACATTGTAAGTTTTGTAAGTAACAAACAAGAGGTTAAATGGTGATGAAAACTTGGTGTGGCACTGAGTTCTCGGAACGGAATCTGATGAAATGGTCTTTAAGTAACAAAGGAAGACGCATAAACCGCGCTTATTTTTCACTCGTATTATTTATTTTCTTCACATCAAGAGAAAACATCAAGTATGAAGATTTCCGATTTTCTTTATATCTCGCCGCTTTCAAAGAAGATTTTAAAATAACCCTATAGATGATGTTAGGCATACATCTAATAATTCAAATAAAATACTAATATATATACACGAGTTAAACATTGCTAATAGCTGGGTTGTACGATGACGCTCATATATCAGTATGTTCCATATAGCCTATAGAAACAATAATGACATTGCAAATGGGTAATATATGAAAAGTTCGAGAGAAAAAACCCCGAAACGATCCATACGACTATGGCATGGAATGTTTTTAACTGCACACTTTTTATATATTCTACATACAAGGAAGCAGATACATTTTTTCAAGTTTTATGAGCTAAAAATGGCACACGTACGGAAATAGTCTTTATTCAAGCGTTTCAAAGCAATATTTCATTCCTTTTGCATAAGATTCGATATCCTTTTCTGTGCTCCGTTTTCATTTTTTTTCTCCGTGTCTTCCGATTTTTATTATGCTGTTGAGTGCTCTGCAAACGTGGTGGAATTTCCGATTATTTGAAATGCAATCATTCAAAATGCACCTATCCATGCATAGTATTGAGCTGCATGTATTATAGATTCATAATAATACACGGTAGCAATGCTCTACTTATATCTATAATATCCATGTGTTCCAGCAGTGTTTGGTCATGGCAGAAATAAAAATGTTTCCTTTTCCTCTCAATAAGTTTATTTCCAAGTTGGAGAAATACCCCCATGAAGAACGAAAAGTGACTCCTTACTGGAAAACATCTTTGTAAACTTATCAAAATTTATCAATTTCAAATTTCTTTCGTGAGAAGTCAAAACCGACAAGTTATCAGCATATCACACCGTTTCAGAGAAAAATAGGAGAAAAAATATTACTTTTACCTCTTACCATATATTTGCTTGGAACACTGAAAACCAGAGCACTGTATATCCATGCACATACACAAAAAGCGCATAAAGAAAAGACACGCACAGGGATTGTTAAATGGTGCGTGAACGCACTGCCTTTTTTGCGCCTTACAGTTAGAAAATACCTATATATCATTTCGTACAGTACATTAAAATACTTTCCGCATCTCATATTTTTAAACATACGACCCTTCCTTGCATGATTTTATCATTGCGAGCTTGAGTTAAAAAAGTTTGAGCTGATGAGGTAGCATTTACTATACAAAGATACAAATAGAAGTGGAAACAAACCTTGTATGATTTGCAATAAGCAAAAGACATTTACTTCAGTGTTGCTGTAAGTAAAAGTGTTGTATCATTAAGCAGAATCTTCAGCATTTCAACGGTCGTTTATTAGTGTAGCATTGTGCTTTATAATGACACCCGCACTAGTATAGGAGCAGGGAAAGTGTGTTCCTGTATTTTGTATGAAAAACACATTACATGTGTGTTTCTCTGGCGGCAGAGTGTCTGCATGAGGCTACAACGAGTAGTAGAAGCTTCTACTAGAAAAGGTTTATTCCTCACATATATTGTATATGAGTTCGTCGACAGAAATATATTTTTAACCTCGTCATCATGAGAAGGCGTTAAGTGCAAAAATGAGACTGTAGCTGTCGTCTTGCTGTCAACATTATATGAGTGTATCACAGAGAATTTCTAAAAATATGCTTTCATCCTATTATCAACAGTCGCGTGTGAAGCTTTACATTATGTTTGCAAGATAACTTTCCCTGTGCATTGCATTGTGAGTATGATAATCAGTTGAAAAATGGTGCATATTTCATACGTCCCAAACAAGGCATTAACTTTAAAAGTCAAGATGAGCTTTTCATTTTTGGCATTATAATAGCTTCACAAAGATGTATACGCAGTCAGATAATATCTTCATGTCTTGTTGACACATGCTTGAGCAGTAAAATTGTTCTTAATAAGACAAGTGCTTTCCCAGTTGTATTTTTACCATGCTGGTAAACAAGTTTTTTTAACACCCTATGATTTGTTATTCGTATAGGTTGAAATGAAAAAAATATGCTGATAAACAAACGAAAAAATGCTTTAATCATCACAATAAGCTCCCACGCCCAGCTAGCCCATAAGTGTGAATGTATCAAGTATAGCAGATAAACAATCGTTAGTCAATGAAGTAAAACCGTATTTCTTACAACCTTCTACTTTAGTTTGATGAAACTGTTGATGAAACGGAATAAAGTTTGGCTTTACATTTCTTTCTAAAAACTTCAAATATTTTTAGCTACCTTTACCCAAATGTTTAGTTTGTGACACCGTTTTACAACAACTGAACGGGAGTTACGATAAAAAAAATGAATGTCTGGAAGTACAGAAGCAGATCTGCATTCAAGACCCCGCCACCTCTTACGCACTGATTTATTATGCATTCACTTATCTCATCTCCCCTCGTCACTTATCATATCGGGTATGCTTTTGACAGATATTGCAACAAGCAAACTGGCTCTTAAATTCATGAAGCTGAGAAACTGGCAGCCACCTCAAACCTCTTGTGGATTCAAGAATATCTTACCTACTAAACATTGCCTCCAGGTAACACTTTATTCTTGGATACTACCAAATTTTCCATACCTAGTCCCAAATATGAAGTAAGGTAAGCTATTTCCAACAACACTGAAACCAACTGGAGTATACGAACATTACTTACATTTGGGAAACCTATTTTATATTGAAAATGTGTATATTGTTGGGGTGTATCGGACAAGGTAGGTATCATAGTATCGACATCGGCACAAGCAATATTTTTCACTCGATTGAGTTTAGCCTGCAGCGGCCTTCTCAACACGAAAGCTACTTCACGCTTGATGTCGGTATTGGTTTAAGGATTACGACAGGGGAAATACGCAAGGAGAAGACCTTTTCTTTAAAAACAATTCAAAGGTTACTGCTTCGTGTCACAGGCAATATCTAATGCGAGATTGGGAAATGTATTTTATGTCGAGGGGAGAGAAGTAATGCACAGTTCTTAAAATGGATGCGAAGTCTTGAACCGAAACTAAAAGAAAAAAATTTATGTAAGAAAAGTAATGTTTCCATTTTCATCATGTTTAAAAGGCGACTTTTCTCCGGTCTTGGTTCCTTGGTCGCTTTAACGCGACTCTTAGAGGGGAAGCGGAAGATTTAGGGGTGCCCACATGCACGACATAAAGTGATACAAAGGGGCTTGGGTTTTTGACTGTGTGTGGCTATCGCTTTTTTCAAATGGTGGAAATTTTCTTTGAAAGCATTCCTCTCTCACTCTAAATTCCCACATTCTGCATCTTTCAAAATCAAACCGTTGTCTTTTCATTTTTCTCAAGACGGCTTTGATACAACTTTACACACACTTCAAACGCTTGTGGTTTAGGACGAAATGTTTCCAAAAAAAATTGACCCTGGCAAACGTTCAATGACTTAACGTCATCCATGCATACACATAAAACGAAGTAGTCTAATGTAGATATTCATCTGGCTGAAAATTTTATGTAGCTTCGTTTTTTGGAAACGGCTAAATCCAACTGTTCTATTGTTCTGTCTAAACGATACATTCAAATCATTATCCATCAATTCTAGCGCTGCAAATGTTGAGACACGTGGTGATGTATGTATGGGGGTTGAAAATATATTCAACGGGGAAATCGCCCTGTTATCACCAGGCAATCATCCAAAAATCCAACTGTGCTGGTTCATTCAATGCTTTGTTCTCTTCCCGACTACCAGTATCAAAAGCTTCGTGATCTCAACTCTCAATCTGTTATTCGGATAAAGTAGGCGTGTAAGAAAAAATCAATCCATTCTGCTTCTTCCGACAAGTCTCCAAATTTATCATAGCGTAAACCCAATAGTTTCCAATTTATTTCAATACTCCAACAGCATCTGCGCCTCCTCTCTACTTCCCTAATGCTGAGTGGGGCAAACAAAGAAATCCTGTAAAAATGTTAGAATTCTCCTGCATTTTGTTGATAATAATTGGAACAAAATAGGACCGATTTTTGCTTTCTCCTATTTGCTCACCCTGTCGTTTTCATGGTTCTCATTTTTCTCTTTATTGTTCAGAGTGCTGAATAGCAGAGTTACGAGAGCTGCGGAGCTGGTAAATTTTGCGGATGACGACTATTTCCAAAGTATCAATTGTGCATTCGTCCATACAAAAGTACAAAAGGATCCTGTTTTATGGTAAAATCCACTTGATCCGCGAATAGAGAATAAAAGCGACAATGGGGATTCCATAAATTTTCCAGGTATTTTTGCCAACGCAAGAGCGCGATGCACCGAGAACTGAAATAGTGGCGTGGCTACGAATCCAACCCTTATTTGATTGCTGTAATATGTCATGCTACACTGATAACTGATGACTCCAGGCTTCATTATAGCATGAAACATGAATTACGAACAGTTATAGATATATGAATAGGATTTGTTCGTATTAAAGTGGTAAAGGTCATTGAAACCATGAGGCATGATACTGGTACATCGTCGTCCGTTTTGCTGCATACAGCAAAATCCTTTCCCCTGAATGGAATACCTAATGAACAGCCATTTGTGTTGTACATGTAGCGGAGTTATAACTAATTCCTACGTTTAGACATTAGATACTCAAATGTAGTACAACGCAGAAACCAAAACACTTTAAAAACTATTGTGCTCTAGCTGAATATTATGTATTCCATGGCTCCTACTTGATGGCAACGCTTTTGTTCATTCAGCTGCAAATCAAGCATATGGTATGGATGTAGGCGTTCTTACCCCAAAAGACAATTACTGAAAGTTGCATGAGCTTTACACATATGACGCTCCTCAAAGGACATTATCATCGCAAGAGCTGGAGATTTCCCATTAAAATTTCATCACTCATCACATCATAAAAGGAAATTAACGTACTGTGCTACTACCTATGGTTCACCTAATGTTCCCTCATATTTCGAACAAAACCAAAAAATGTCAGTAAAAAATCTCGTATACTCGCTTTCTCCCTTTGGAGATAGTGGTCTACACACCAGAAAAAGCATAGACATTTTAACATGGACAAAGAGAGTTTCAACTACGGATTGCTCAATAAGTTCATGCAGTTCGTCGTTCTTTCGTGAACAATGGAGAATGGTCATTAGTACACTACATTTTACTACTGGTCATGAAATCTCCGTCGCAGTCAGAATTTTCATGCTCTAAATACCGTCAACTCGCTGCCAATCCTCACAGTTTGGGATTTTAGTAGAAATTGTCCAACGTCCAAAATTCTGAGGAAGCTTCATTTTCCTTTTCGTTGCAATTTTTTCTTCAGTGGCAATGTTTGGTTTTTTAATACCAGGTTGGGAACTATATAAATGTCCCAGATTTTAAAAGAGAAATCCATACTTGGAAGTAGTAATTTTCTATTACTGCTCTATTGTAAATAAGGAAGTTTTTGGAAGTGGTTAATTTGATTAGAAAAACATTTAGAACTTTAATCTAGGATATAAACTATAAGTAGAAATTATAATGGAGTATATTATGTAAGAATATGAATTCTTTAATTCATTAAACATTCACTACGGTGTTTTACACTGAAAACTTTTTGACATAATTGCTCATTAGCCCGAATTCTTTATTTTGTGAATTTTTGCAACTCATATTTGTTTTCATAGACCTAAAAAGACTGATCATGTAGCGACCACTAAAATTCAAATTTAATGAATGGAAGCCATCCCATAATAGCTTGACACCAATGAATAGAAAACAAAGATGAGTTCACAGCCAGCGTTTTAACAGGTAAAATGCCAGTTGGAAACTTACCGTTCGTGTTAGCAAAAAACAGAAAAAGGTATTGACGCTTCGTTCATCTAAATGCCTCGTCATATAAAATGAAAAATAAAATGGGTTTCAATGGGCATACTGACATATTAAAGGCTTATAAAAAAAGATATAGCGGAGCGATTTAACTTTGTGCCAAGGTGCGTCTACCTAACGTTGCAAAACGCTCTTCAATTTTGGATTTTGGTTGGCACGCACTTGAGTAACATATAAAATCATGATTTTTCGAGAACAGTAATTCATCCGTACAAAAACTGAACCTGTAATAAGGCAGGTGTTTTGAAATGTGACGAAAATATCCACTTTAGGTAGTCGATGAATAGTAAGCTTAAATAGTATTAGCTTTATGCAAAATTACATTCAAAGAAAACATGGCAATGCCTTTTTGTTTAACATTGATGATCAGAACATCAGTAGCCATATTCATCCCAACGTAAGTAAATTGGTCCACAGAAGCATTACATTTAACCGGTACAAAGTGTGCATAACTTAAAAGTAAATGTTTGTATTGTTTCGGATCACATCACCGACAGTTTTCATTTCAAGACAACGTTTTCATTTCTTCTTATTATGTCGAAAGCAGCTTCACTGCAAAGTGCAACACATTGTGCCCACGCATACATATACATATTGTGAAGCAGATCATTGATGCATGCACTAGCGAAACGACATCTGCTTCAGCTCCAACTAATGCTTATGTATATTCATAAATCATATCCAACAAGAAACTTTGTAGGCATGGATTGCAGCAATTGTACATTTTGGAAGATAAATGATTTTGAAAAGATAACACAGAAATGAAGAAATCTGAAGATGCTTCCACCATGTGAATGGTATTGAAATGTTTGACAATAGAAATAACGTGTTGGATCTTGAAATTATTAAGAATGTTTTGGAAGGTCTTCTTTACTTGTGCAAATATGCAACTATACAATAATGAGTAACAATCAGTTATTATTAATTTTAAAGGAAATGTGATAGTTTCTACTTTAGATCTGTTTTGGATGTTCATATTACCCCAAAATGACTCTACAAGATTTTGTTGAGATTGAGAGTCAAACAGTTAACCTCCTTTCAAATAATGCATTTATTAGCTTGTAAACCTTGAACATGCTTTTCTTTTGCGATTCGTCAAGATGCAAAATGATTATGTAAACTTATCAAGTTCTCCTCTGAATAGCTTTATAGCAGTTGTAAACGGCAGCTCAGAAGGAGAAACGAAAAGTTCTTGCTTTTCAATTTCGATTCTAATTCAATCTCCGGAAAATGAGATGACGGATAATGTGCTTAGGTTCACGTTCAAGTTCTTCCACATTTATATACCTATGTATAAAGTTGCACAAGTAATTTATTCATTCATTCTTGTTCGCGTGCTCCCACATCTCAAAATGCGGATTCAAATGTGTTTGCCACTTGATTCTATCCACCACTGCAGATAAGTCCGCTGCCAGTGAAGTTGCACCGCTGTTCATGTAAGCTTCAGAAAGTTTCTCATCCAAAACGCAGTGCCACCCACCCGTTATGCACGCATTTGAAGTGTAAAAGTGTGCAGTTGGGTGAATTACCACGAAGAAAATCTATTGAGTCAAACTGGAATTTTACTCTTCTTCAACAAAATGATGAAATACCGTACGTACGCACAGGCACAAGGGTTTGGAGTTTGTTGATGACAGATTCCTGCTGATCTGATTTCTTCCTTACTACTGAAGGAAAAGTGGTAATACCATACAATAAGTAATATATATGCATAAAACGAGTTTAAAACTTTATGCTGGTTTGGTGTTGAGCACGCAAATCTGATATAAAGCATGCACATAATTTATAGCTGGCTGCATTTCCTTGGTAGACTCCACTCTGGCAACAAAGCTTATACTTTCTTCTACAGTACATAATATTATGTAGGTTCTTTTCTATATCCAACTAACCAGTCCGTTTCATTCATATTCAGAGTTTCACAAGTTTGAGCATAGTAATATAAAGTAGTAATCTGTATAATCAGAAGGGAACAATATCCAGGGGGTGGTTTGCTGCAAACAAGGGACAAACTTTTCTCACTTCAACCGTTCACTCAGACAGACTATAATGCTTTTTACCATTGTGACTCCATTCTACTCCTTTTCGTTTATACTCATTTGGATGCACTGCTTGAATCATAGTAATTGTACGTGGTAGCACAACATCTGTCAGGTTGTAAACACAAGAAGTTTAGTTGCATATATATGCATGCATGTCATTTTAACATGCAAGTTCACCAAATGCAACTCGTTTTCCTGAATTAGGTGGGCTCGTTTTGTAGAATTGGCAGAAGGGAAGCACTTTCTCTTCCTTTCTTCCTGCATCGTCGCTTGCCTCCCGTAGAATTCTATAACGATAAAGTCGTACATGGTTATTTGCTTCGTTTCCTCTCTGATTTTCCTGCCTAACCAACAGTCACTGTCATTTCTTTTCCGGTTGGTGAAGAGGTTTTGGAGATTTGGAACCCTTTTGCATTATACTTATAGATTACATGCAACAACCCAATCCAAGATTGTATGTTTAGTCGTTATCTGAATTTGCATCCAAACAAATGCACACAATATGGAAGAAACTCTTATGAAATTGATCTTTTTCGCTTCGTTGTCTTTCTTTTTCTGTAATTTGTGACATGTTTGTTGACTTTATTGTCTTTGGGCACTATATATATACAGTAGTTGGAGTAATGCAGTCTATTCAATCCTTTTTTACGTATTCTCCAAAAAGATTGAGACAGTGATTGTGCTTTTTTTGTCAAGCCATGTCGAAGTTGATGCTCTGGGTTTGACAAAACCAACGAGACAAGCATTTCTAAGGATTTCTACACACATGCATTTGGACGTATGCATGTAGACTAAACAAATAAGCAATTTGTATTATTTCATTTATTCAAACTTTCCTTTCGTGTTCTTGTAATAAAAACATAGTATTATAGCCACATTGGAGTTGTTACAGAGGATAGTTTACATATTATTTGGGTAGGTAGCTTTCAAAGACCGTCTAAATAAGCTGAGGATAAATTGGATTTCTGACAACTGACATGGCTTACCTGGATGGAAAACGAATTTGAACGTTTTGTTGTTTTACATCGTTTTTACAAATAACTAGGATTACAATTCCTGGCAACTCCAAAAGTGTACAAAACCTAATGCGCAGTAAGCTGATATGATGTTTACCTATTGTATGAATATTATTACGCTATGCATATAAATTTACTTGGTTCCAAGCAAAGAATGGAAGGAATACTACCAGTGACTCTTTTAATATCAAGATGAAACCTCAGTCAGGGTTCTTCGTTTTTTTACAGGCTACAAATTCGTTGATGGTTCCATTACGACTTTCATACGTGCGTGTCAAACTAGTAATGTGAAGGGGAAACACGGGAGCACTGGAAAGGAATACGCTGGTGATAGTATGCACAGCAGTAGTGGGAGAAGTAGTGACAAAAAATTCATGACAGCTTTTTTGTACTTTGGTGACTTTAGTATCAATGTGTGTGACCAACTGCTGACTTTACATTCACCAAGAGCAGACATACTACTATTTGATATTACTCTATATTGCAAAGCCTATTGTGAGTTTACCGGACTGCATGCTCCTGCGGTGGTGGTGTAGTCTAAAGCGGCATGTGGGTTTGAGGGATTTCGTTCTCACAGCCACAAATACCACTATAAATGACATATGAAGACTGGGATTTGAAATTCGAAACTGACTTGTGCTCATTTCACTGATTTTCTTTATGAATGATGCTAGTGGAATATAAAATTAAAGAATAAACGAATGCATGCAGAAAATGGGCTAGCGCAGCATGGTATCATCATCTAATAAAACGTAAAATGTCATTTCGTATGTGTCATATGCGTAATTATCGTGAGGGATTTTGTTGCATATAAAGTGGGCTTTTATATAAATTTTACATATGACTAGCAATCACTATATATGGCAGGACAGGACTGTTGAAAGCATTAATAAATGTTGTTGGATATTTCTTGTGTGCGACACTCTGAGTCTCCTTCTGGTTATGGGAAAGAGAAGAGGGGTGAATGTAAAATTAGTTTTATGTCTGGTTATCCAGGGAATTAAACGCAAATAATTAATAATTTCTCTGCCACGCTAACAATTTCTGCTGCTCAAACATGCATAAATGACCGAATTTTGGTGTTTTTGGTGGAATAATGAAATTGAACAAACTTTACTGTTTTGTATCACCTTGTAATCTCAGTGCGTGTGTGAGTGAAAGCACTAGGCAGATGAGAAATTTTAATGTCAGAGCAGAGGGTGGAGAATAATGGAAAATAATGCATACATTCTGAGTCAGTCGACAGTGAAATGAGGGAATCGTTGAAAGCAACTTTTCTTTACATGGTATATACGGTTAAACAGCAGCAATTATGCTTTTTAATGGTTCGCCCTACATACCTTCACATTGAATATTAACGAAACATTTATAAACACAATTTTTGTCTCCTTTCCTTATAAATAATCTTTTCCTGACTTTCCTTAAAAAATCATATGTATGGGTGCTTATTACAACTTTAGTCTTTTAAATATTACCTATTTCATATTTTTTCATAATAATTGACTTTTTCTTTAGACGCAGAAACACCTGACTTAGGCCACCTTAGCAGACGAGTTAAAACAGATCTGCAAAGTGAAGCAGGTTAGAATGGTGGGTTTTGGTTTGTGGAAAACCTTCCGTCGTCCGTATCGTCAAAGATCTGACAAAATAATTTTACGTTTCCTCCACCATATGTTCATAGATTGTAGACTCATAAAATTGCATTTGGTTTTTACGATATCTTTATTTCTGACAACATGCATTTTAGCAGCTTCTCTGATATGAAGAATAAGCTTATCATACATATTACATAAAACCTTGATTCCACTCCAGCACCCCCGTGTATACATCCATACATCAACCTGCAACTGGCACTGGAAATATCTGCTGGATTTATCCAGGCAGTAAAAGCAGTTATGATGGAGTGGTTTGTGGAGTGCGTAGGTTTTTATTGCATATTATTTGGACAGAAACGTATTTCTTTCCTTGTGGCTACTTTTCTTTCCCCCTCGCACCAATGCGTATTCATTACAAATGGATGGCCACTGACTGTAGATGACTGATAGAATGAAAGTTCAGTAATCCTTCTTTCAACACAATATTGCATATTATACGCTCCCAAAAATGAAATTTCCCCACAAATGTTAGTAATCATAGTTCTATTGTAACATATTCCTAACCAGAGACTGTTGAGAAATGCATAACTGTAGATATCAGATATGAATGTGTATGTGCGGTGGTTTGGGTAATGCAAGAAGCTAATCCATTGTCAACCACCCATGAAGACTTTTATTGTATGCAGTGAAAGTTTGTGCGAAGGAAAGTCATAAACGTTATGTTTGTATAGTGTTTGATTGATACGTTTGTTGTATATCAAAGATTCAGTGTCCATTCTACAAAATATGTACACGAATGCGAATAAGTAAAACTGTTCCTCTTGGTACTTGGTAGGTAGTAGGTGTGTTCGTAATGGAGTAATCGTATGTATTTGCGTAAGCAACTTATTTATGCCAGAAATTTTCTCTCGTTTTGAGGCAGTTTTTACTGCTTTTTTGAACAAATATCATTAAAATAGTACGTTTGCCTATTAACTACAAGCTAGAAATGGATCTGTATTTCATTTTCTAAATATGATTATGTTTTTCATTACTTGAAACTAAGAATTATTCGTTCATACAAATTAAAAGGTGCAGGCAAGACGGAATTTTTCTCAAAAAGAGTAAACCTAAAACATTCTATGTAGACATGAAACTTTAAACACTTTCTTACATTTCGAATTCAACGTAGGATAATCTACAAAACGATTGAAGCAACTTTCTAAAGCATTCATTTCGTTTCATTACACTTGCAGTGTCAATTTAATCTTGGTTTCCCTTTTCCACATATGATGGAACAAAAACTTACTTGGGAATTGTGCTGAGTGAGAAATGAAAGGACATTAGATTTAGAAATGTAACATACACATGTGAGTAAACGCTTGTAAACACGCGTACATGTAGAAACCATCTTTTACATTTTCGGAGGGGAAAGCAACTTTCATTTATTTTATAGGATTCTTTCTCCTCCACTTTTTAAGTTATAGAACCATAGAATAGGATGATGGTTTTGTGACCCTCGTTTCCCCTTGCTTGTTATTTTCATCAAAAGCGAGTCAGAGTGCCATAAAACGCTTTTTCCTCCTTCCACTCGGAGAGGACAACAAAAATTGTCATTGCAAAATGAAGCTCTGATAGTGAAACATTTTAGTTGAACAGCGGCAGCCCAAACTTTGTTGACGTGTATGTAGTAGTATGTAGCAATGAAATGAAGTAGTTGGAGACGGCTAAGGATGGATAAACGACAGACAGCGTTCGTTAAATTGCATTTTATACAATCCAACTGTGTATGTAACGGGGTTGTTAAAAGAAAGATATTAAAATGTAAACAGGAATTACCAGATGCACTCAGGTTATGCGCTCAAGATTTCCTTGATATGTTAGCATGTAAATGTTTTGCCTTTAGACTTTCACATTGATTGCTACATATTACGCACATGGTGCAGATGATAAGATATGATGAGCAGGACTAAGACTTCTGTAACAACAAGCGCACGTGCCCAAATTTTGGGCTTTGTATGTTAACAGATGATGCCTGGATGACCATTTAGGGTACTTATGATAAAAGTAAAAATTCCTGTGTGCACCTTACGTATAGACTCATAACGCGGCCCTAATGTCTTTTTACTATCTATCCCCACCGGTACATGTATTGTATTTTGTATTACTCTTTTGTTGTTTGTTATATGGAATACGGATACATACGGATTCTTCGAATAACAGATTCGGGTTGACAAGAACTGCTGCCAAACCTAAAGTCCTGAAAGCCCTGCTGAACCCAAATCTTTGAATGCTAGCTAGTGTGTGCAATTTAAAAGTTTGGAAACTCGTCCCAGAATTACTGCGCTCTATATGTACTGAGTAGAAAGTTTGTACGTAAAAACTTGTGGATGGGAGTAATGAAACCCCGTAATGAGGGTGGCAGTTAAACATCAATGCTTAGATACTGCGGGTGGAGTAGTAGGGATAATGTTTTTCCGTGGTTTCTCCCACGCTGCACATTATACAAGTGTGCTAAATGACACGGCGGTTGGAATGTAGTGACAAAACTAATTCTTACACAGTCCACAGTAGTCTCACGATAGGATAGTTCAATGGTCAATCTCTTTGGAATAATGATGTCATACAAGGGTAACGTGACATGTAGTGCATAAAACGTGCATGTATGTATGCTTTGAGGGTCAATATACGCTACGTAATCGTTGCCGGCTACATACATTTAATTCAGCTTCGGAATTATTGCCCAGCTTCCCTTTTGAACCTTTTTGTGAAATATGTGTCGGAATGGGTAGTTTTACACATGTTAATAGATGTATTGTCGAAAGTTATGTACGAACGACTGGCTGTATTCTCAAGAGAGTTGAGAGTGATGATTATTTTCGTACGGTGAGGTTTAGTTGGGTTATAAAGAAAATCATCATTTTTTGACAAAGTAATTGTGCGTCATTGTGGGAATGCCATGTCATGCCATTTATACAACCTACATTAAGAGCAAGAGGGATCTCTTGTATGCATGCATGAGGCATCAAAAGATCTCAATCGTCCATGTTATTATCATTACTTACGTTCTGCCTTTTGCAGAGCCGAAGATCATTTCATTCCACCCCTCCGCAATGCTCATCTTTTCATTTTTCTTTCCTGAATGTCAAACTAAGGCTTTGGGCAGCGAAAGCGAAGGGGAGGAAAAAGTGGGCAGCCAGAGCAATAAATGATAAATTACGTGGGTTAGCTAGCCAGTTCAAATATTGAGTGACCAATATTCAGAAAGATAAAAATCTATTTAAGATGAAGATAAGGGAGCAGAATCTGTTATTGAAAAGGGGGCGAAGATTACATGTAGTAATGAAAGAAGCTGAGAAGAACTGAGATCATCTCATTAGAATTCGGCACCCGTCAGAAACCTCAAATAATTGGAATTTCCTTAATCTCCTCAAAAACGAAATCACTTGAAGTATATATAACGCTTTATACAACACTTCTCTTAGCAAACTTATTTTCCTAAAGAAGCAGTTAGAAGATTTTTTCGGGGCAATTTGCAAATATTGAATGACAAGATTCTTGAAAAAATTGCTAAATGTTCAAACTTCATTATCATTATTAATGACGTGTGCTGTTAGTAAAAACTGTTAAGTACAAATTAAAGGGAACGAAATAATTTGGATTCTCAACAGCTAGGAAGCATATTAACTGTGCTGATAATCATAATCAATCAACTCAATTTCACATCATACATGAATCTTCTAACTTCACCTGACTCTTAAGTATCCTCGAATTGACAAATACAATGCTACGAAGAACTCTATTGAAAAATTAAATCAATACATAATTTCACAATAAAAATTGTACATCCATTGTTTCATGAATATCAAGTACAATGGATTCAAGACGACGAAAGTTTATATCATCTTTGTCCTTGCTTGCATATGGTAGAGGTGCCGGCATATGTACATTAAACGTACTGAAATAGTGAATGTACACACATTTCTTGGCCATTTAACGATATCCTATTTTAGGGAAAGGATATTTGGAAGGATAAAGTCAAAACTTAGTTAGTAGACGTTCCCAAACAGAGAAAATCCAGACATCTATCAAGACACCTTCCACAACAGCTCCGCGACTTCGCGGGAGTCATCATTTCAAACGAGACAGGTATAATCACCTTTTGTATTGTGTAAAGAATACAAAAGATATATAGAAACAGCTAGAGAACTAGGTAGAAAAGAAATGAATGGTAAATATCGCCATCCAGCAAAAACTGTACTAACATTGCATAACCAATATATTACCATCCGATTCAAGACCAAGTGACGTTATGAGAAGAGGGTAATATTATTATCCTGCTATAGCTATGTGCACTTCTGTAGAGTGCACGTCTATGCGTATTAAAAATATTTGTAGATTTGATATATCACTAAATCACGGATGATACGTGTGATATGTTTTGTTTGAGTCGTCTTGTCTTCAACATTGACAAAATGGGTTTGGAAGATTCTCAACAAGTGATTTTATAGTTCTTTTTACGACGAGATTGTTTAGGTCTACGTGATTTTAATCTCGTCATTTGGGACACCCACGGAGTAACTTAACTGCTAAAATGTTGCGATTCGCAAAGGATTTTACCATATAACTCAATAGTGGAAGGTGGGCAACGTTAGGTGGGTTTAACTTACCTTTAAATTGAACTAGTGACCTTGGAGTATGATTTGATTTAATGTTGTTTGTGTAATGTGTACTGTTGAATTATAACATTTTGATTTTGAATTGCAGGTTTACGGGTGGTCATATTTCGTGAACAATCGTCCGTGGGTCTGTTTGGTGTTTTGGGCATAACTATTGATGTTTACGTCAACTTCTACAGTTGTTTAGGAATAACGTTTACCAATTTAGATTTTACCTGTTGTGCATGGTTGAACCATCCTTTGTAATTTTGTGATGAAACGCTGTTAATAATAGGGTTTAGGTCTAATAGTAAATAGTTGTGTCACGCATCAAACTACCAATTGTCAATGTTGTCTATCTTAACATCTGTTTAATTACGGCTTAGTTTCTGTAAGGTGCTATAAATACTCATTTGATGTGTTTGGCATTTCCAAACCTTTCTAATAATAGGATGGTTAATCTCTAATAGCGGTACACCTACCCAGTAATGCTATGATGTGGATAGTGCACTTTTATGAATTATAAATTCACCGGTTTTATCCATTCACCATATGATAGTACTGGAGTGGATGCATATATATGACCTTGTATGAGATGTTTATTATGCGTTACATTTAATCTTTTAGAGTAGGGCGATAATCCTATATTTTAATGTTTAAGTATAATTGCATACTACTATGGAATGGAAATGCCAACGTAGAAAAAAAGAGGAAATCCGCCCGTTGAATAATTAGGGAGGTTAACTTAATTTAGGAAAGAACCGAGAATCATTTGCACTAGATTTGCATACTTTTAGTTACAGTTAAGTGGAAGTAATTTTAGTACTGTAATTTAAGTACCTGGAAGTAATCAAAGCAATCCATTAATAGCGTTGTAGACTACAACTTGTAGTATTCAGTGTGGTACAAAAATGGCTTCGAATGCAACCAGCAAATCTGTAATATGTGCGGAGACGGAGGTATGTTCCCATTCTTTTTTATATAGTTTTATTATATATTTTAACCATTATATATTTCTGCAGAAGGATATACACTATTACTACATTGTAAAATTTAATAAGACATAATTTCATCTCCTTATATAAATTACTTTTACCGTTTTTGTTTTAGGTTCAAATGCACAGAATAATTTACCACTGGGACATCAAAAATTTTGATAGAATTTGCACCCCAGAAAACGAAGAGTTCGAGCCCATCTCGTCTAACCCGTTTAAAGCAGGTGGCGAAATTGGAAGGGAATCAGAATGGTAATAAAATACTACATTTGCAATTCATAGCCTTCTCAAGTAATCATATTATCCAACTCTCCACTTAATTCCATTTCATATGCTTACACCAATAGGGAACTGATTTTGAGTGCTGAATCGGGCTACTTACAAATCTGGCTTTACCTTAAAAAGATATTCACTGAACTTATCAAAGAAATTTCCGTTCACCTTACCGTCATGATTATGAAGGCTGATGGCACTACTCTACTACGGCGACGTAAGTACATCAAAGATACTGCAAACTACAATCGATACTTACGGTCTATAGAATATATATGAATGTATACATGAATATCACTTTTAAATTTTATATTATAGGTTGTGATAAGAATCAGATCTTTACCCCTGAAGATAATGGGTGGGGAATGGGTTACATAATCACAATTGAGACTTTATGGGATGAGCGTGAAGTCTATTTGGCTGACAATACTTTAAGACTGCGCATCCAACTGGACATTTTGGGAGATCTGGTGAGCCGCTACAAGAGACCAAGCTTAGCCAACAAGTCCGGAAGTAACAAAAGAAGACGTGGGGATACTGACACCATGGACTTCGACGATGATTCTAGTACCATTTTGTTAAAAAAGGATTTTAGGAAACTTTTAAAAAGTCATAACGGTGCAGACTTTACCATTGATTGTGACGGAAAATCCTTTCCTGTTCATAAAGCCATTTTAACAGGTGAGTTAAAAAGTTAAAAGTAATTTTTTTAGAATTTCTTATACTTTTACTCACGAAATGCACAAATTGTTTTATTGTTGCTGTTGCAGCTAGAAGCAAAGTATTTGAAGCAATGCTGAAGCATGATACGATCGAGAACCGTTCCAAAATTGTGAAAATCAATGATATGTCATCAGCTGCGGTTTCAGGCATGCTAGATTACATTTACACAGGAGATATTAGGCACGCGACTGACATGGATTATTTGGTGAATATGGTGGAAGCAAGTGATAAATATGAGCTGACAGATCTGAAAAATCAATGCTTCCGGCGACTTTGTGAAAAAATTAACAATGAAACCGTAGGGCGAATTGCAATCATTTCTTACATGCACAATGCTGAAGTCGAGGTGCTTCAAGAGATTCGAAGTTATTGCCAAAGGTAAGAAAGAGCTATTATTATATAAAGCAGTTTGCATTATTTTTCAACCAATGCTTACTTCAAATTTCTAAAATTTGTATAACTTTTGTTTATCTGTAGTAATTGGGACGCGTTGATGAAACTTTCGACCTTTAAAGAATGTGTAATTGCCTCTCCTCGCGCATTTTTCGAAGATATCAAAGGAGAAACACAACCCGTTTCATCTTGCGACGAAGGCAAGTAATATCTCAGAACTCATTTTAAGGATCTCTCTCGTCTCGCAAACTACTTTGATAGCCATCGCATGCTATTATAAGATTAGCGTCATTTTACGAAGAACTTCCATAAGTAATTAATCGAATCAAACTGATTTGCTGTAAGTGTAACAAATATCGAATGATAAAGTATTTTTTGTTCATATTCCTGTAATTTTTTTCCTGGAATGGAGGTATCAGATGTAATTTATTTCACATTTTGATAAGAAGCTGTCTTAGTCAATTATTATATTAAATACAAAGTAGATTATCATTGGAAATCGTAACAAACACAATCTGTATCGTAACCGTTGACTTTGTAATTAATTAATGTGTATGTTCGTGAGCTTAAAGTCATTTCCGAATAAAGTACCAATGACGTGTTCTAATGTGTGAACCAGTTTTCATTTCATAAAAATATTAAAACCTTACAAATTTTATTCTTCTAGTAAGTCAAAGGCCTTACAGGCATATATGTGTAGGTGTTACAAATTATGTACATGTAAATACATGACAGATGCGTGTGCGTGAGTCATATTTTGAAAGTCAGTTTCCGTGCCTGACTGAATTTCCTCGTACAAACAAGATATCACGTCATGGACAATGAAACACTGCAAGTACATGGAAAGCAGTAAGCAACGTTATAAGTAGCATTATTATAATCATCGTGAACTTGTTACATAGTATGCTTATTTCGATATGCATAAATGTACGCAGGGTTCGAAAAGCAATTGGGCTTACATGAAACCCCTTGTCATGACAGTCAGTATTAACTATTCCACAGCAAAGTATAGATTTTACCATGAACATTTTATCGCCAACACTTCCTGGAAACTCCTGAAAATAATATATTACCACGTATTATAGCATGTACGATGTCTGCAGAAATCAAGGAACCACATACAACATAGTCTTATAATTTACTGTTTCATATATATCAAACTAATAGCTATACCATTAACAGTAGTTTGTGTTGAACTGACGACTAGAAATCAATGGAAAATGGAAAAAGACATGCATTATTGCATGCATACCAACTTTCTGCATTATAATATTGTATAGTATCAAACCAACATGCATTGTATGGTAGCACGCACTGATTGATGTAGGATTATGGGAAGTAGAAAACCAATCAATTCAGTCATCCATTGAATTCTATATCTAATCTATAGTCGCAAGAACTCATTTTTCATAGAAAGAGAAATGTCGCAAGTGAAGGAATTAAAATTCGTTGCGAAAGTTTCAGTTTCGATAAATTAAATCCATAGATAAAAGACTGAAATGGAAAGACAAAAATGATAAGCTTTCTCGGTCTCGTCCCAAATTTTTCAGACATCTCCGCTTATCATAAGTGATGTTCGTGTTTGTTAATCCTAACATCCCATCATCATTCGTGTAATTATTTGGCCCAATACGTTTATGTATAGAGAAAACGTTTCAACTGCCCTTGATTCGAAAGTCTGTAGGTAAGTGTTTGCTGTGAGTGTGCACACACCTTCAAGATTTACTCATTATCAAAAAAAATATGTCTGTCAAACTACCGACCGATGTACATATATCCTACTTATACATGCGAGAAAAATGTGGTTTAGTAAAGAGGATGTTTCCGGAAACCCATCATTTCGTCACTCCAAATCTGTACAATAGGTGCTGGAATATGAATGCGATAAAACTTTCAGCGACCTACATCACGAACCGTTCATATTCAAATGCATGTAAAATATCCATGTTTCCATTCATGAGATTACTCACAAAACATGCATACTTGCGATATGCCTATAAGTCGGTGCAGACAAGATATATTTCATATACCTAAAAGCTTATAATCTAGTCGTATGTATTGCAATTATCTGTCGGGTTGTAAATACGGAGTAGGGACCTCTTGTTTTGTTGTGAAAGGGAGAGCCGAATGTGACTAAGCTTTGAGAGTGAGCAACCACAACACAAAAGAGTGTATGTGGAATTGTGGAATGTGACAGTAAAAGCACTTGTCTTGAAGTATTTTAAGTGGATCTTTTATTTGTCAGCCTGTCAAGGGTCAGACACTTTTGGTACTTGTCAGCTTTAAAGGTCAGTTTCACCATAACCATTTCGATTCTTCCTAAATCACTAGTTTAAATTAATGGTAAAAATTTACTGCAACTTCCATCATCCGTGTGAAGTTATTTATTTGGTTTGTTGGCTATCTCAGTTATCTGAATAATTATGATTTGGATAAAGGATAAGGTCTTGAGTTTGATGTTAAGCTCAAGACTACTAGTAACTGGCTAAGCATAATTAAACGGGATTCGCTGTGTCTTAGAATTGTGAAGAATATTACTCAAATCGTAGTCAGGTTCAGGTATGGCTAGTTGGTTGAATGCTTCAACATACATTCAAATGTATGACAAATTCTATATAACATACTTGCAGATGGCAGGAGGAGTGAACAAAGTAATTTAATTGTTCTTTTGTACTCAATATCGGAATAATTCCTTTATTCATCCGTAATAATTATGTAAAATTTATTCCTAAAATACGACCATACCCTATTATGTCATGTTTCATGTACAGTGTGATAGAAAACGTGTTTTAATAGAGCTCAATAATTGAGCCTCAATTGTGTGTTACAGCAGAATCGTATTTATCGCTCTCTCTTTAACATGTTTACTTTACGAGGATATGTTTGTAGGCATGATATGATCATGATATGAATTTTAATGCCATGTGAAGCATTTATCATTTATATAATATAATCAAAGGCTCAGGCGCACCTGAAAAAATGTACATAGTTGCTTAATGTCTACTACAGTATAAGTATCAATTTCAATGGTTTGATTTTTTTAAACGTTTTAGCGATCAACGCAAAGACAAGTCACTGGGTGCTCTAAAGAAACTTCCTTCCAGTGATAGACTGTTGTCCCATTCCCTCATCATCCAGATACAATCAAATCAAACACCTACGGAGTATTATAAGTTTTTGCCAATAATGTAAGAAGTATCTGGGTACAAGGCTAACAATTATTTGTGAGGATCACTCGGTATAAAAAGATACTCCTAACAGTCAACATAGCGGAGGAGGCAATCAGAAATCGTCAATCATGGCCTACAACCCAAACTACCAGCCAACGGCTCCTCCAACTGGAACACCAGGTAAGCATATTTCAATTTTGAAGCCGCTTTTTGCAATCAATGTTATTGTAAAAGTCTTCACTACTTGCCGTGTTTAACATGTAACAGTGTTGTCCAAAGAAAGAGCTCGTTGCTTATCTCTCCGTACATGATGTTATCATTGGTTTGGCTTACTATCGTATTCATATGTTTGTTATCCGTTCACAAACACGCCCATATTGAACGTTCTGTTTTTTCCTATAAAATAGTGAGCTTATAAAAGAGAAAAAAAAAAGTCAGAAAGCATTTCCTGACATTTGTCAACGTTCCCGTTAAATGTTCGTAGGATAAAAAATTTCTTCATTTGTAATCAATTTATGAAACGAAAAAAGTAATTTTCTTCAAGATATGTAGGAATGATGCATACATTCAACAATAAGTCGTTATTCTGAGATGGTTCGATGGTATTTGTCGTTGTTTTCAACGCGATTCATTAGTAGGTTATGATCAGCAATACCATGTCCTATCCATCAAAAGCCATTGGAACAACCGCACAATTTACGTTAGTTTTTCCTTTGGGTCATGTTCTCATGACTTTTTTTCATGTTAATATATGATTTGCTGCAAGGTTGTTCCCACACACCCCTTAAAAAAAGTTAGAACGTGTGCACTATTGGTAGAATGGAAACGGAAGTTGATTTGCATTTGCTAGTCAGTGATAATAGCAACTCTTTGAGAATGGGGACATCAATGGGTTTTAAAGATACTGAACAATAGAATTCACTGCAACAGCAGACTCCTTCTGCTGATGACTTAACAATTTCTTAGTCTTTAGCATCGATGATGAAAAATCATTACGCGATACTTAAGATACAAACAATGTGAGTCATCCTAAGACACGACACAATGAATACCGATCCAGAGTAGAAGTATAGAAGGAACGAAGGAAGGACAAGTCAGTCATTATCAGAATCCTTATCTTGAAAAGAGAAAAGGAAACTTCTATGTTAATGAATGAATTTGTAACTATTCAATGCATATTGTAGCATAATACAAATATGGGTCTGTGTAAGTTGTAAGTCTTGATATTATGAAGTCCATAAATGCCTAAAGTTGAAGCTGATATGTGCCAGATGTTTGAAAATACTTTACATTGGACACTATATTTATCATGAAGGCAGCAGATGCTACACTTTATGTATTTAAAATGGAATGCGTCGTGATGTTGAATGTGCACTAGTATGTGCTCTGTTATCTTTCACTTGTCACTTGTCGTAAAAAACCTCTTTCCGTTTCTGTCAAGAAGTAGATGAAACCCTTTGAATTTTAGCTTAGCTTCTTCAAAATACATTGTACCCAACTTTTGAGCAAGAAAATTCGGAAGAGAAATCGTCAAAAGTATTTATTCGTAACCTCAACAGGGCAAGATAATAATATGGATCGCGACTATATTAACCTTCCACCGGGACAGAAAGGTTTGTTAAATATTGCAAAACAGTTTATCGAAGAATAAACTGAAACACAAGGATAAACTATATTGTGTCGTGTATGTGTTTATTTAAGGATTTGTCTACTAATAAATGTCAGTAAAATGTTTTAATATAATCACGATCACTATTATCAGGTTACCCCCCTTATCCACCTGGTCCTGGAGGAGATATGCCCATGGCACCAATGATGGGATACCCGCAGCCGCAGGCACCTCCACCGGGTTATGCTTATCCTCCGGTACCGGTTCCTGTACAACCCTCTGAGCATGCACCAATTACATCACAACCTACTCCAGGAGGTAAAAACCCACTATTCCAAGCTTCATTTGTCTACGAGTTTGTCATGTATTCACAAGTGTCTTACCAATTTATGATGTAATGTGGACATTTTTTACTGCTGCAACAGGATATTATCCCATTATTCCTCCGCCAGAAGGTTTGAAAAGAGTTTTTATAGTCATGTTTACCATCCAGTAATTTGTCTCACTGTTGTTCACTCATGAATATTTGAAATGTTAAAAACTTATAGCTTTCACATTACTCGCCACACCTTTCACTGCCACTCGTTCACCTACTTCACAAATCACTTGATGACGTGCTTAGTATAACTATCTATTAAGATATACCTACAAATTAAGTTTACAGAACTGAACATGCAAACCGTTCTCCATACTCAAGTATTACATAATGCGTACCTAACTCTAATAGCAGTTTTTATAGTGCATGAAAAGGAACCATTTTGTAATTCTATAAAATGGATGAAATGTTTGCCATGAACAAACAATCGTGTTCTATTTATCTTATCTTGGTTGCATTACTTTTAGACAAATGATTGTAGAGAAAGAGCGATAAAAACTAATTCATTCTATTAAACAAAGCTATTACGAGAAAAACATCACTACAAACTGAAATACTAGTTCTTAGTGTATTGTGTAGTAAGAACCTTGTTATAAAACTGCATGCAATTTGCATATAAAAAATATCTAGTCGAATCGAATTAAATTCCAGGTTCACGTAGTATAGTATATTTGTATTCTGAATCTTGAGTGACTTGTGTCGTTAATAACAAAAAATTTGAATTACAAAATTACCCTTCACTCCACGGCTCTGCTGCCAAACTGTTGGTGAAAAATCTACATATACTTCGTTGTAATTACTATGCAAACAGGTTATCCACCTCCACCATATGGAGGCGGTGGCTATCCTCCACCTCAGCAACAATCGCCCTACGGTGGGCAACCAAATGTAGGGTATGCTCAACCAGTTATGGCACAGCCAATGCAAGCAGGTTAGTTGACGACCTTCATGAAACAACATTGATTTTAAGGATGAAGAACGGAATTTAACAAACTGTAGTTGTAGTCGCTTCAAATTTTGTTTCCTATTCAGAGATTTCATTCTCAATCTCAACTTAGAATCGTTTAAGATTAAGCAATGTTGAACATTTTACAGTGTGCTAAATATTAAACATAATCAAAAATATAGTTGGCTGTACTTAACCAAAAATTAAATTCGTAATATATGATACATAATGTGAGAAACTTTAAGATGCACGAAAGGGGATTTAAGAAAATCGTACATTTAGATTGGGAGAAAGTTCGCATGGTTTTGCATGGCTTTGTTTTCAAAATAATTTTCATTTGGCCTGGCACTCTTTCGTCGTTGATGTTTGCATGACTTTGTTAATTAATAATTAATTTTCGAGTAATAATACCGGTAGATACTAGACTTTAACTTTGATCAACAGTAAATATGAACTAATACATATATGCATGTGCATTTATGATTAACGAAGCGTCGGATGTTAAACTTAATTATTATGATCCATTCTTAATTATAAACTTAAGCATGACTTTATTTTACTTCTAATTCTTCCCCATACTTTAAATTTAACACGCTTGTCTTTTAATTGAATTGTATATTTTTATTCGTTTTCCAACAAAATTTTTATACAAAGTCTTTCTCGATCTCTTGCAGGTTATGGAACACCAGGGCAGACTGTGCCCCTCAATGTTCCCCCAGGTTTGGAATATCTTACTCAATTGGATCGGCTGATAATTAAACAAAAAGTGGAACTTTTGGAAGGTATGTTGAATAAACAACTCAATTTAGTTATAACTTTGGAAGTATTTTCACGTGTAATTATTCGATGAAGATGTGCGATGCCAGTATTAGTAGTAGTGATTTATACATGAAACATGAAATTTTATGATGGCAGCGCAGTTTTTATAATGAACTGCTATTGTAAATATTATTCTAAAGCTGCCTTTTCTGGTGAGCCAAAACTGTGAAGTGGTAAAACCGATATTTCTTTAATTTTAGAGTTTTACAGTAATTGACTAATTCTATCAGATTAGACCTAGTAGTAGAAATAACCGAATGTTTTCCAAACAAATATATTACGTATTAAATTAAAACAAATTATGCATGCAGGTAATGTACGTTATTTATCTATCAATCATAATCACAGTAGATAGTCTAATGCGATTCGAGATGAGTAAACTTACCACTTCATTTTTTATTTCCAAAATATATGCGTATTATAAAAATTTGGTTTTGTGATCATTAGGCTCACTAAATTCTTAAATATTTATTTTTTGTTTGTGAAAAAAGTTTTTATTGTAAATATTTTTGTATGCAACAAGTAGAAGCTTGTCTGTATTTACAAGTACATTTTATATTGGTGACCATTTTATAACAACTTTCTTTGAGTTTACGAATACAGATATGTTTTGAATTTTAGCGTTTCTTGGGTGTGAGACAAAGAATAAGTACAAGGTGAAAGATTCTCAAGGCAGAGAATTGTATACCGCAAAGGAAGATACGGACTGCTGCACTCGTAACTGTTGCGGAACGATTCGTCCATTCGATATTAAAATCAAGGATTTGAGTGACCGAGAGATTATCCATCTTTCAAGGCCTTTAGCTTGTGGATCCTGCTGTTCCCCTGTTGTCTTCAGGTACAGGCTTTTCGTTTAGCATTAGATAAATTGTTTTCGTAGTATGTGCGTGTTTGAATATTAGAAACCATGCTCTTCAAAAACTCAAAGTAAAATTGTTCGTTTTATGTATTTAAATGCAGAGAATTGAAGTTTTTGCCCCTCCTGGGCAGTTAGCAGGCACAGTGGAGCAAGAGTGGAGCCTGTGTACCCCACAATTTGTGGTAAAGGACGCCCAAGGCAATCTCGTCCTTAGAATAGAAGGCCCCATGTGTACCTATTCAGTTTGTGGAAGTGTTGAATTTCAGGTAATGCATAGTTTAGTTAACGGTCACAATATCTATATGAAAATGAATGATAGAGTATATTAACTACAAATGTGGCTTCATGATATGATAGATTATGTCAAGAGACGGTGGTGCTCAGGTTGGTAAAATTTCAAAGAAGTGGTCTGGTCTTCTTCGAGAAGCTTTTACGGATGCTGACAATTTCGGAATTAGTTTCCCTATGGATCTAGATGTTCGAATGAAAGCAGTTATGCTTGGCGCATGCTTTTTGATTGTAAGGATCTTTTGTTTAATGAATAATACCGGTAACATTCCAAACTGGAAAATGCAACGATGTTTATTAATCCGTATTGTCTATTTACAGGATTTCATGTTCTTTGAAAAGTCTCAGAATCAAGAGCAAGATGGCCTAGGGATGTTGTAATCTGTACTTCTTTACCAGAAGTGCTTTAAATTGCAGTGCATAATAGAAATAGGTTTCCTGTTTATGTTCTTCTGCACAACACTCAAAGTTTAACGAAAGATGCACAAAATCGTACAGTTTTATTACATAATGTAAGCATGTTCATGACATTTTACATCTTTGAAAGTTTTGTGAAAGTATTTATTCTTTTGACATGTGTTCTACCAACGTTCTTAACAATGTACGACTTGATTGGAAGGGCAGAAGTACATATATTACAATCCAAATAAAGGTGTGATTATATTTACTTGTGTTATTTTAAGGCTTTTGTGACACAATTTTAACATAAAGTGACAAGCAACAATAATAACACTTTGAATTTCAAAGGACTTGTTATGAATTAGCGTTATTGCAGCCGTTAAATGTTATGCATAATATATAATACGTGACTTTCACCTTAGTTAGTAAAAACTAGTCGTTTACCGTCATCGTCAGGTATAAGGTGATGATGACATGTTGCGAATCCCTTGTTGAAATTAACTATGCATAGTAAATTTCCTGAATATATATGAATTAAGTATAATCAATAATTAGTTGCTATTATCCATACATTCACAAAATCACAACACATTTTATGCAACTGATATGTATTACCCGCTATATTATATTTATATATATCTCTAATGATTTTGTTAAAATGTTTACTGCCAATTTAGAGATTTTTAAGTGTTGTACATGTCTTGTTTAGCGTAACTGTAAAAAGTAAACTTGTGTTGTTTAATTCAGGGTGCTGTTTTAATAATAATTATCGACTTGACCAAATAGTTAAGAAATTATGTTGTGTAATATCTGTTGCAAGCTCAAGACGTGGCTTTTTTTACTTAAATTATTCATGACCTTTGAGCAGTGTTAATCATTTATTTATTGGTTTTCAACTCGACTTTGTTATTAAGCTAAGCAGACGCCAACAAAGAATTAATAGTTTATAATCAAAGTCTTATATATTAATAAAATTTTCCTTTAAAATATCATACGCATTTCTTGAATTTATTATTGTTGAAAAGTTGACGGTTCATCAGCAAGAAGCTAAAATTTAAATGACGAAAATTTCGAATAGCCGAATTAGATACTATTCATTTTATCGTAAGGTAAGTATGCAAGACACCCAGTCCGTTTTACCCCTAACATAGGTAAGGATTTGGTCTATGTGTGGCGCGAGATGGATCACTTGGTATTTTTAGCAACTGACACAAAAACAAAAGGAAATGAAACAAGATTCATGATCACATTGATTTGATCCCAGCCAAACACCAACGTTATGAGCAGATATATACAACAACAAAATCTGTCTCTGAGAAGCACAAATACTTGCATGAAAACAATTTACATCAATCATAAACACTATTTGCAAGTGAATATTATCAATTAGTTATTAACGTATCTTTGTGTTTTATATTTGATTTATTAGTACTTTACACAAGTGAAGTGTTCATCTAGCGTTTATGTAAAGTTATCAGTGCCCTGGTCATGTCTTAACTTTTGAAAAGAAGGTTTTCTTATAATTAACCAAAAATGGTCGGACCTGGCATATCAGAGGTGGAGGCAAGGTTTTCGAAACTCCGAAGAAGCTTGGATGATGGTGGCTATTTGGAGAGTTTTGGATTGGATTCGTTAAGACTTGTAGAGCACGTCTTTAACGACTTGGTGAAAACAACGGAAAGTCTTCAGAAAACACTTCAAGAATATGCTCATTACAAAAGGGTAAGATAAATCGTTGTTATCTTTTTCAGTGACTGATAACGAACAGGATACATAATAAATGCTTGGGAAGGGAACTATTTAAGTTATTTGGTAGGTGCATAATATGTCACCTTCATTTGAAGAGTTGTCAGTTTGTCAGTAGCATTTCTGGTTGGTCACTGAATGGGGTTCCGCCCACGCTTGCCTTCATTTCCATTTATCATTTGGGATGTTTGGAGATTGAAATGGGTTGCGATTTAGCTTTGTAATGGACTGGAATAGCCAGAATAGAATGCAATTGATCAATGGCAGAGAAAGTGTCATTTCTTTGGGGTCCGTCCGAAGTAGCTCAACAAAGACGAACTTATTGTTATCTGGACAGTAAATTAATTTGCGTGCCTCTTCCTTGTCCTGTCAACATTCATGCCTGTTCATTGGATGAAGTTACTAATAAAATGCAGCAGTCACAAGCAGAGTCCTACAGAAATTACTGTTCGTCTGTATGTAACTGGCTGGTGACTGGTGGTGGAAGAGACCGAGTTAGCTGGAAAAGAACTGAAGAGGTACCATGAAGCGGCAGGACATCGAGCTATTAATTAGGTTACATCTTTTCCTTGACGTGTGGTTTCATTCTTCTTCTTTTTAACTTTCTTTTCGTATTCGACCAGGATCAAATGCAAACTTCGGTGCATTTATGCAATTCTGTCGTTGGTCGCATGGGAAGTATGTATGAAATCACGGCCCGTAGTATTGGATTTTTGATAAATTTGATAAATTGGTACCATTCAAGCATTTTGGTATGAAATTACTGCATTATCTTAAAAATGGTTCCATTTGTGTTTGTGACGTCTGCCAGCGATTTGTATTGTATACCTGCTTGGGCAAAATCTATTCATTTCGGTTTGGAACTCTCTTTTTATCTAGTTGAGGAAGTAATGCAACTCAACTAATCTTCAACATTTTTAACAGCTTAATTTACTTACATCACATTCCTTCAATTTATTGTAAGCAAGGGTTTACGACGGTTCATGGGGCATTATGAACTGGTGAAAGTGAAAGCATTCCAAACACTATCAAACGTGACACATGCTATAAGATACAATTTCGAACTTTTCCAAACTAGGTAATAATGGGAAAGGGATTTTGTCAAATGTGAATGACAATGAAACATTCTATTATGTATCCATATATTTTTGCTGGCATCGGTCGGTATATACTAAATGGGACAACTCTGGTGTAATGCATTTGCATTACTTCCAATTTTGTTGTCCATTTCCTTGCAATCACTTATGTACTTAAGTGAACTACATTAAAGGAAATGCTCAATAAACTTGAAGAGAAACTTGAAAAATTTACATAAAAATTACTACTCTTCTTAAGTACAATGGTAAAGAACAAATTCTGTGTCGGTTATTACTAAGTAATTCCTTATTGTTTAAGGTATTTACGTTTCTGCGAAGGTTGAAGAGTATGGAGAAAGTTAGATTTACAAAGAATTCGTGAAAGTAAAAAGTACTTATTATTGTCGTGCGTTCTTACCATTTGGGGAAAATTGTTTTTGCCATAATCTGGTAGGATAGAATAGTAGTAATGATAATTCAGATTGAATGTATTGTATGTATATATGCTATAAGGATAACAAGTTATGCATAAAAAACACTTCAGATCTCAAGAAACTCACTTGACCTACATGATTATTTTGTGTTGTTTGTGGCAAACGATAATTTTATTTCTAGAAACTTGACCTGTAAGCAAGTTAGTGTAAACATGCTACGTACGTGGAATAGGAAGTCGAATGACGACAAAAGAGTATAAAAAATTGATCGACGATTGAGCGTATATGTAGCCTTATAAGCTTATAACTGTGCCAGCCAAGCACTTTCACTTTTATGTGAAAGCTTTTTATCTCATCGTCTCACATTCATTCATTCATGCATGCTTCCGCAGTCCCAAACAGACCGTTTGATGGCAACACACCAAATGATACTTTGCCTTGCGTGCCATATAGAAAAGAAAACCTTGATTATCATCACATGCCGCATTATTCCGTTCCGGGTTCGTATTTTGTATATATAACGATTTTACAGTTAGAATCGCAACGTTACCTGTTACTGTTCCTCATATTAACTCCTTTAATAAAGGAGAATGCTAGTTTGCATTGGTATTTTTTTCCTTTTTGAGAAATATTGATTTCCTGATGTACATGGGCTCGTGATGTCACTACCATTGCCTATATGAAATTACCACACTCACACTCCCTCGCCTATGACAAAATCCACACTTCTGCTGCAAAAGTACAACTAATGCAATGAATACCTTATGAGATGTCGTTCATTTGCTCTACATTTTTCATGAATATACAATGGAGACTTCCAAAATGCTTACATGTAGTTAGTTATGTATGTTAGTTAGATAAAGTTGGGTTAAGGTGATGTATTATAATAGTACTATAAATGATAGGAAAATTATGACTCTAGCACTTCCAGCAGAGTACCTATTGTTAACTCTACGCGAGTGATTGGTAGTCGAACAAAGGTATGAAATGGACCGTGCCGTGTAGGGAACAGAAATTGCTCATGGCTTTTGAAGCTCATGAAATGCTTTCTCGACGTTGTTATTCCATTTAATTCCGGAAACTCAGTGGCTTGGGTGCTTTATATTAGCGTTCACGCAGGATGAAAGAAATATCTACACGTATTGTTCGAATTGGCACTTTCTCTCTCTGCGCTTGTCTTAGCTCATTAGAATAATGATTAACGAGAATGTCGCACGTTGTCAGGTACTAGGTTGTTTGTTTGCATACGATACAAGGGCTTGCCATACCGGAAGCAATATTCATGGTACGCAATACGCAGATAACTCGCATGCTTTTCTCAAGGACACTTTTATTAGTTTAGAAAGTATTTTCTTTTTATACTAAAGTAAAGTAGACTGACGTGACGACAACTTACATTACGATACATAATGTTCTATTCAATAATGACTGTTTGCTCCAAAGGTGGCTGATGAACTGGAAAATGGAGTTGCTCCGTTCAAAGAGGAAAACATACGCCTCAACAAAGAGAACAGCAAACTAAGAATGGGAATCACAAGAGCTATTGAGGAAGCCGATGACAAAACCCGAGGTGTGTATCAAAATATATTCTCGGTTCTTTTGCGTGTGTGTGTAACCGTAACCAATGTCATACTTGCTTTAACTGCTTTCACTTTCAGATCCTTTGTCTCGTTTACGGGACTTGGAAGAAGAGAACAATGATTTGAAACTGTTGGTGAGCCAGTTTGCTGAGCGGGTAAAGAAAAGTGATGTTGAAACTTTGGAGAAAACAAAACGAATTGAGAAACTTCAGGAAAAAATGTTAACGGCGAACATTGTGGTGACAGGTGCGTCTTTTTGTCTTTTTGTAGGCTTAATTTCATTCAAGCCTTTTTCTCGTATTTTTTTACCAGATAATAACCTAATATTGTTATATTTTTAATTACCAGAAAGGAACAAAAGAGTAATGTCTCAGCCATCCAAACAATCCATGGAAGTAGACTATTTTGTGCCTGACGCCTGTCCTCAGTGTATTCGTCTTAGAAACTTTGTCGAGTACAACAAACCCTCTGACCGAAATCCAAAAGTAGTGGATTATATGAAGGTATGTAATTGCTTTAATTTTTTTTAAAGTTCGTAAGTTAGAAGATTTGTATCTGGAAAATCTTAGATGCTTGAATAACGATTCTATATGCCGATTTCAGTTAGCTGATAGTCGAATCGAAGCCTTGCAACTACAACTTAGAAGTTTAAAAAATTCAGAAAAGGAACATTTATCTTTGATTGCATCTTTAAAAAGCAGAGTTGATACTAGGGAAATGGAAATTGAAAAATTACGGGAACTGATAAAAATTCGACCTGGACGAGATAATTTGGCTAATGCATTGGAGTTTAGTAATAGGAATGATAAAATGGATAGAAATCTAGCGGTTGGGCTGAAATCTGCAGAAATGCAGTTGCAGATTCTGCAGCGGAGAAACATAGAACTGGAGGACAAACTGAAAAAATCTATTCGTAAGTCATTTTTCATATCGTAAGAATATGTCAACATAATAATGTATGATTCAAATCATTATTTAATGTTTTTTTTTTCAGTGCAAGAACATGAGGATTTCATGCTTGGAAAAATATCCACGCAATTCGGAATACCAAATGTACCTTCAGGATTTCTGGAAAAAGAATTAGATAAATATCCATCTCATGATAAAATGTCCCTCTTAGAGAAACTATATTATTTGGAACGTCAGTTGTCTCATTGTTGCAAAGAAAAGGCTGTTCTCAAAAGTCTCTTGGAAGAATGCCGCCTAAAGCACAAAACTGCACGACTGGATGAGGAAGATAAGGATCTTATAATAAAAAAGTCATCAATTTCACGTTCACCAAAAGGATTTGTTTTAAATAAAAGAACGGACGCGTCTGTACGTTTTAGCCATCTGAAACCAAGTCTTTCTAAATCAACATCTAAGGCCTTAGTTTACCCAAAACAGATGACAAAACAGACAGTTTCAGCTCAACGAAGATTCGGCGAAAAGTCTCATGTTGCTAAAGTTTCAGCAAAAAATAAGAATCCAAAGAAAACACATTTTATGCAAGACATCGACGAGCCATCTGACATTGAATCTGCTGTAGAATACGATGATGATGACGATGAAGGAGAAGTTTCTGATGAAAACGCGGATTCACAATTTAATTCTATCGAAGAGACTGAAACCGTTGGTGCAGATGAAGTAGAAGGCGGAAGTAGGAATCTTTTGGAAGGCAAAGGTGGAGCTCAAAGACAAGATAGAACGCTTTCACACGGTTTAAAAAATGCACAACGCAAAGAACAAAGCGGAAAGAAAGTAAATGGAAAACGAGAATCTCGAGAATTCATGGTATCTTCTGTAGAGGAGCAAACAGTACATCGTAGAAAATCATCGGAAAGGGAAACAAGAGACAGCAGTACAAGTCAAACTCATTCAAAAGGTTCTCACCCGGCACAACGAAACATGGAGGAAGGGAAACTGCACAAACAAAGAAGAGATATTGATCAAAGTCAAAAAAGTTCAGCAACATCAGTCTCCAACGCAAAGAGGCACTTGGAAGAAATGGATGCTATGGGATATCAATCAGATGATTATGCATATTTAGATAGTGAGGATGAAGCTGAAATGTATGAATCTGATGATCAGCACAGTGTCGATGACGAGAACGCTGCTGAAGATTTGGACAGTGTTACCGAGGAACGACAGTCTAGTTCAAAAGGGGAAAGAGTATTGGCAAATAAGTTTGCACCAAAGAACTCAAAGACTTCTAAGACACAATCAAACGTTTCTCAAAACAACCTGTCTTCAACTTCTAGACCTACTGGCGCTAATCGAAGGCAACAGGCAGGTGCAGCTTTGCACACCGCTGATGTAATGGAAAAGTCAAGGCCAGGAGTAATTAGTAAAACAGGTGCACGAATTGGCAATGTGAAGCAGGCCATGCGTCATGAAGGCCCAAATAAGCATAAAATTTCCAATTCAAGATCCTTAGCCCAAGGTTCATCCAGACTGAAAACTGTGCCGAATAATGCTATTGACAAAGTTGGAAGTATTGATGATGATGATAAACTGGGAAGACTAGATTCAGCTAATGCATCATCAGATGAATTGTCGGACGAATTTTATTTATCAGGTGAAGAACATGAAAGTAGAAATGAGCAGGGTGTGAAAAGTCAGTATGGAAGCAGGGAACCTCAAGGCCAAAAGAGTACTGACCGGGCTATTTCTAAAGATACTGGTAACAGCGCGTATCAACGAAACAAAGAATTCAAGAAGGTTGATGATGAACCTATAGCTCGGCAGGGTGGTGATATCAGGTTCCAGTCTGGTTCAAATTTGAACAAAACTGGTCAAAAAAAGACTTCCAAAGAGCTCAACGTAGAAACCCACAGGGAAAGGGAGCAACAAAAATCGCAGCGAGGTGACCAGCAAAATATGAAGCGTGGTAGGGGACAAAGTGACCAACATAACATGGGGCGTAGTGATCCACAAACAATGAAGGGAAAAGACCCTCAAATGCGGCAACGCGGCGGCCCACAAGCCATGGGTCGCAATGAGCCACAAACATTGAAACAGGATGATGACCATGACTCACAAACCATAAAGCGCAGAGACCCACAGGGAATGAAGCACAGCGGCAAGCAGGCTCTTAACCTTAGAGACCCACAGGGAATGAAGCACAGTGACAAGCAGGCTCTTAACCTTAGAGACCCACAGGGAATGAAGCACAGCGACAAGCCGGCTCTGAACCTTAGAGACCCACAGGGAATGAAGCACAGCGACAAGCCGGCTCTGAACCTTAGAGACCCACAGGGAATGAAGCCCAGCGACAAACAGGCTCTTAACCGAAGAGACCCACAGGGAATGATAAACAGCGACAAACAGGCTCTGAACCGAAGAGACCCACAGGGAATGAAGCACAGCGACAAACAGGCTCTTAACCAAAGAGATCCACAGGGAATGAAGCAAAGCGACAAACAGAATCTGAACCTTAGAGACCCACAGGGAATGAAGCACAGCGACAAGCAGGCTCTTAACCAAAGAGACCCACAGGGAATGAAACGTGGAGACCCACAAACTACGAAGTATGATGGTGCAAATTCACAAAAAGGAGCTGATGCTTCAAAATCTTTACGCCAAGGAAAAAATAAAGATCGTCATAATCAGCCTCTTAAACAAGGGATTCGTGGGGAAAGTATTCCGATTTCCGACGATGAGAACTCATTTGAGGAATATTATGCTCAAAGGGATAAGATTGCATCTTCTGCGGAATCTGACATGGAAGAACGGATTTCTTTACAACCATCGAGTAGCAAATCTAAATTTGATGATTTTGAAAACGATGAAACTGGAATAGGAGCAGCGGGTGACAGCGCAGAAACGATGGCACGTAACAAAGAAATGCTGCTGAAGGAATCCCAAAAAGGTGCCAACCCTCGTAATAATCCTACTGCGTCTGTCAGTGATGCTGTAAATCGTCCATACAGGAAGGAAGGTGGTGGTGAAAGAACGTCTGATCTCAAGAGAATAGATAGTATAGATGAAGTACAAGTTGGTGGTTCTAAAAAGTCTAACAGTGGTCCTTTAACGGCTTCACAACAACAACAAAGGTACGTGTCAGGCTTACAAGATTCAGGACCACAGTACTCCCGTGACAAAGATAATCCAAAAGAAAGTGGATATTTATACACAGACGATAAAAGAAAGCACGGAATATCAGCAGTAGAGGAACCATCTTTATTGTCACTCTCAGGGTTGGAAGGAAACCCAAGAGATTTTGATGAGGATGAAAGTACAAATCGTCGTCTCCCTGTTGGTAATCCAATATTAGGGAAATCTCATTCACGAGACCAAGACCAATATGATAACCCAAACCCAAGGCATCCAACTTCTTATGACACCGATAAACGAGGAGGTGTTCCACCTCGTAAGCACCCAGAAGCTACATATCCTGAAAGAAGAGGTGAATTCGGACACCAGAATCCATTCAGTGACAGCAGCGGTAAGCCCGTTAGAATGCTTGGACAAACCTCGCAAGACCGAGAGCGAGCTTCTGTATCAGAACAATATTTCCGTGAACCGTCTAGGAACTTTAGGAAAGACCAGACTGGAATTGCTGACATCGAATTTAGCAGGGCTGGTGATACTGATGCTACAGCATCTTATGGCGACATCAGTGATGTATCATATTCCAGAGATCAGAAAAGAGGCGAATCGGATCTGGGAAACAGAGCGGTTGTTAAACGAGGAGAACCATCTTATATGACCGCACATAGTAAATCAAAATATGATGATAGGAACAGATTCGGTGTAGGTTATGAAAACCCGAGTTTGCGGAATAGAGTATTTGAGGAGAGCCGTAATATGAGGTCTGTTGGTGTTAATACTGAAGATCATCGAACTGGTATGCCTACAATGGAAAGAGGCGATTCACAGGAAAAGAAAACTTTATTTGAAAAAATATCAGTGCTGCAGAGAAAGTTGTAAGTGAATTATTATCTTTAAGCGTAAGTGTATTTGTATTAACATTTATTTATGCTTTCTATCATCTATCTTTAAATCATTTTAGAGATGAGTTACATACTGAAAGTTCTCGACATCAACTTAAATCTTTTGAGCTTCAAGGGGAATTAGAAAGAACAAAACACATGCTCCAAGTAGAAAAACAGGAGCGAGAGTTAGCTACTTCGGAACTGAGAAGGTCAGTATCCAATTTAAAGATAAAATAATAAGTAATATTCTAATTTTTATTCCGGGTTTTTAATTGTGTATGTAATAATTAATAGGCTTCGGGAACAACAGAATGAGTCTACAGCCAGAATGCTTATGAATTCAGCAATTGGGTCTGACGGTTCCTTCCGTAGGGGCACGACGCCTATGGAGTTGGAACGGGAGATAGTCAATCTGCGAGCTGCTTTATCAAGTTTGGACAGAGACAAAGACGAAATGCGTGTTGAACTAGACCGTAAAGATGAAAAGTTGGCTCGAGTATCCAATGATGCTTCGAAATACGTGGATGAAATATCCCAGTTGAAATTACGACTGAAAAATGCGGAGCTTCAAATAAAGTAAGTGGGCTCACGTGCAGTTTTACTTTTACTCATCTTTACAAAAACTATGCTCACAGTTGCTCATTTAATTGAATACCTTTTAGTCATACCGGAGAATCAGCTAAAGAACAAGGCCGAGAAAGCGAGTTTTTGAAAAAGCAATTAGATGCTAATCGTCGGGATCTAGAGAAAACAATTAGAGAAAGAGATGATGCATTAAAGGAGCTACACAAGATCTCAGGGGCACACGCAAAGGGTCAGATGGAGCGACGAAGTGTAGAGACAGAGCTGGAAAATAAAAGTAAAGAAGCAGACGATCTAAGAAAACAGGTTCAACGCTATATCGATGAAGTGCGAAGAATCGAGGAACTACTTCTAGATAAGGTAAAGAAAAATCAAGTCTATATCAAACTACATTGAGCATGACATTAAAAAAACTAAAGTTACCCATTCTGAACACGAACAATTAATTGTTCATTCATTGTTATTATCGTCAAACAGGAAGAAGAATTGGAAATGCTGATTCAACATTATAGAGCTTTAACAGCTGAAAATAGTACTTTGGAAGTACAGAGAACCAGTTTGGAAAGAGAAGCATCATCTATACGGGATAGTGTTCGAGACGCAGTTGATCAGAACATTAGCTACAAAACTCAGTTAGCATCGCAAAATGCGCTGGTGTCATCTTTAGAAGAAGGTATGCTTTACATTCAGAATCGAAATTCACAATGCATGTATGTGCTCTGCTCTACATTTTTGAATTTATACATATTATGTGTAATTGAAATCCTAACAGAAATCCAGCGACTAACTCAGCAAATTGCACAGCTGGAGAATAAAGCAAGTACAAATATGGAAAAAGAGAAAATGCTTGAATCAGATATGAAAGCTTCAAAGGATCTTCTGTATCGTCTTGAAATTCAAATGGATAAGTTAAAATTAGACTTTGCTGATTGTGAAAGTAGACGGAAACAGGTACGTCTGTATTCATGCTTTGTTGCTCACTGTACTAACATTTATAACTTATTATTTTCTGAATTTATGTTTTTCCATTTAAATACGCATTTTTAGCTGGAAGCTGAAAATATTGAGTTAACGGAACATATAAATTCATTGGAAAATCGCTTACAAGAAGAAACTGATCGGCAGCAACAATTAGAAAACTTGGTGGCGAACTCACGTGAAAAGGATTTCCAGCTGGAGAAAACGACTCTTGATATATCAAGAGAAAGGGATGAATTAACGGGGAAACTGACCAATTTGCAACAACGAAGGTAATTAATTATAATTGAGATACAATACCTATTTGATTTAAGTTTAAGCTTAATTTGTTTTGTAGTGAGACATTAAACACAGAAGTTTCCAGATATCGACTGAAATCTATAGAACTTCAAAATGAGTTAGATCGCACGCGCAGACAATTAGAATCTGAGAAACGTGAAAGGGAGACAGCGCTGTCAGAACTTCGAAGGTACTCATCAAATTCAAATTAAATGCATAATGATTTATACTGGTATACAACTGGATACATATTTTTCAGGGTGCGAGATCAACTAAGCTCGTCTAGTGCAAATTATTTACTTAACACAGCATTGGGAAGCATTTCCGGATCTCAAACAGGAGGGTTGTTAACGGACAGTTCTGTTAGACAAATGACATCCACTTCAGTTTCAGGGTCAACGTTTAGGCATAATATTGCTTCGGAAATTGCGCAGCGTGGTTCTAGGGAACAAAGTCCTCTAACAACACCGTACACACCAGGATCGGATCTGCAGCTTGAAACTCCGTAAGCATTTAGATTATGATTTCTAGAATGAAGTTATGTATGTCACATATCAAGTCAAGTGCTTCTTAAATGCTTCATTTTTGTCGCATTACAGAATCGCTGCATCTACAACGCGTCCTGAAGAGCAGTCATCTGAGCAGTTTAGAAGAGATGTTAATCAGACTGGGGAAGACTTCGAAGCATGGGATTCTCCAAAGTAAAAATTAAGTGTATGCCGGGAATAAGCGACAAATCAATTGTACACTCACTTTCGCAACTACATATCATTATCAGATAGTTCGATGTAAAATACGTTTATTTTCACAAATGTGTTCAACTAAATAGTATTCAAAACAATTTTTAATTAATCTGTACGACTGTGTTCATTATCCATGAAATATTTGTAAGTGTAATAAACTATGTATTATCTAAAGCTAAAGTACAATCAGGTAGGGAGAAGTCGGAACGAGTTTTTATCATAGATGTACAAAAAAATCTATCATTGAATTGGATGATATTCCAGTCTTGCATAATAAATAAGGATGAACAATTTACCAAATCATTTATTACTAGAACCGTATTTATTCTGACGTTTAAGCCTTTGATTTAGTTGAAGAAGCCTTACGTCGTGAGCCTTTACCTTTGGATGAACTAGCACTTCTTCTGCTACTAGCGCTTCGACTACTTCTAGTTGAAACTTGGTCTGAATCGTCTTCATATGGGACATCATCATTTGAAGCTTTACGTCGTTTAGTAGGTTTAGTTTGAACAGGTTCTGGTTCTACTTCCGGTTCTGGTTCTACAGTACGTGCTCTGATTCCTTTTATTCTTCGTGGTGGTTTTTGAGTAACAGCAGGTAGTACAGTTGCGTCTAATATGGATGGGTCAGACACTGAAACTTCAGTACCACTAACTTCGATTAATGTTGATAAATCCTGATGATGGTCAAAGTATTTTAATCTACGCTTAGGGGCTCTGGGCTTTTCTGCTTGCTTTTTCTTTTTTCGCGATTTCTCAGGTGGCTCAGTGTCTTGAGCATCTTCTTCATTATCTTCTGTAAGGGTAGTTTCAGCAACGGGAGATGACTTGGACTTGGATTTCCCTTTTTTTCGAGCAGTTTTAGTTTCGGATTCATCTGCGTTTCCACTTTCCTCAAACAGTTCTCGGGTCGGTGTCTTAGAGGTTCGAAGACTTTTTCGTACTACCGTGGTTTCTAATAATTCTTCTTGATTTTCTTCAGGGATGCCGTCCAACTCTCGGCCTATACTGTCTCTGGAACGTGAGGTACGAGTTGAGCGTCTACTTGTTTTAGCTTCCGGCTCTTCCTCTACTACTCCTTCTGGTTGAAGATCCCTTGTTGGTGTCATGGATCTTGACGCCCTTAATGTTCTTCGTGTTGCTTTGCTGACAGTTACCTCAGGTACATCCTCCACAACATCTCTAGAAGGCGTCCTGGAACGCGTGCCACGATGCACAGGTTTGCTTTCTGATTGTTCATCATCCCCACCTTCGAATAATAGCTCACGTGTCTTGGACTTGGAGGTTCTTGCACTCCTTCGGACAGGCTTTGTCTGAGTATCATCATTATCAACATTCATTTCCGTTTCTTCGTTATCTCTAGTTACACTCATTTCCCTTGTTGGTGTTGTGGATCGTGAAATTCGTCTTTTGCGACGAACTGGTAAGCTCTGATTCTGACTCTGTTCAAAAATATCCTCAGTAAGATCTCTTGTAGGCGTTGTTGAACGTGACAAACGGATGCTTTGTCGGCTTCGCTTTACTTGAGGTTCGTCCGTTGTTTCGGCAGTATCTCTGTTTGGTGTTCTAGATCGGGTAATGCGTCTAGCAGATGACTCATCTACGTTCTGAGCTTCGACGTGTTCTCGCGTTGGAGTTCTGGATCTAGTAATGGGTCTGGAAGATGTCTGCTCCATGTCCTGAAGCTCCACATGTTCTCGAGTTGGAGTTCTGGATCGAGTAATACGTCTGGAAGATGACACTTCTACGTCCTGGTGTTCTACATGATCTCTAGACGGAGTTCGAGATCTAGTATTGTGTACAACAGATATTTCTTCTACGTCGTGAGTTTCAAGATGCTCTCGAGTAGGAGTTCTGGAACGTGATGCACGGGTAACCCGACTCCTCACAGACGTGTTCTCTACATCTTGTGCTTCAGTATTTTCTATGGTTGGGGTTCTTGAACGCGATGTTCGAGCTGACCGTTGTGTATTCTTTTTAGGTTCATCCTCCTGTGTTTCTTCACTGGTTGGAGTTCGAGAAGATCGAGAGCTTCTAGGATTTACTACGTCTGGTGGTGGTATCACAGGTTCTTCCGTAACTTCTCTAGCTGGGCTTTTGGATTTTGAAGATCGAGTTCTCAACTGCTCGGGATATCTCTCACTCACATTAACCACTATTTCTTCGACTTTTTCCTTTACTGAGTCTGAATCCTCATTCTCTTGTTTTTCCGTGCTTTCTTTTTCAATTCGTTCCTTGGAAGGTGAACTGACGGGCTTGGTTGGCTTTGTGAAAATATCTTCAGAGTTTTCAGGTATTTCAACATTTAATGACTCTTCGTCGGCAGAAATATTTATGTCATCTCGGGTCTCCTCTACATTTGTAATGAACGATTTGCTTGTACCATGTATCACATCATCATCTGCCTCACAACCAGAAACAAAACTTTCCTCAGCTGAACTTGTTTCGGGGATGGGAGTTAGTGCAGCAGGATGGACTGAAACAAGATCACTATCACGGGCTAAACTTTGTGGAAGTTCAATAGAAACATCGTTTATACATACTGGAGGAATATCCTCTGTTTCCTCCATGCTAGTATTCATGGGTTCATCGGTCAAAGAATGGTCGCCGGTATCTGATGCTGGATCAATAACTACAGATGTTTCACCAACTACATCATTGGCATCCTCATATATAGTTTCATTCTTTTCTTCATCTTCAGAGGTTGACACATTATCAAATCGTAGTTCCACTTTTCGTTTGGGTTTCGATGAGTCCTTTTCCTGAAAAATAATACATATATAACACATCAATTTCCTATAATGTGACATCTGAAATTCCTTCATAAAAACAGTGTAATAATTTCTCTTATCTAATCTTACCTTCATTATTGAATGTACATGTGGAGGTTGCAAGACAGATTCTTCGAATGCTCCGACTGATGCATTATGAGTGCAATTGATACTAGCACCTGCAGAACTTTTTGGTCTGTTCTCTAATCGATGATCAATGGCTGGAGTCTTTAATAAACTAATGAGATCAATGTTGGTCCTCATGGTTTGATTTAATCCCTCTTCAGAAATAGTATCGTTTAGAACAGTATTCTCAAAAACAGTGCTGTTGGCTAGCGAGAAGCGAGGTTTATGTGAAATCATGGAGGATCTTCTGGAAAATGATGTCCTAGAACGTCTCTGGGCGGCTCGCATGGCTTCCATTTCATATCCAAGCTCTTCTTGATCAAATACAGAGGTATTTGCTGTTACTGCAGTCTGTATTCTACCCACATAACGTCGGAGAGGACTTAAGGGGTCATGGGAAAGGGTTTCTGAGAGCTTCAGCCGCCGTAGTTGTGGAGGTAATTTAGAAGCCCTCATTCCTTTCAGAGATCTTTCCGGGGTTGGGGCTTCCGAATCAGGTGCTGGCCTTGCTTTTATACTTACTGTGCTTGCAACTTGTCGGCCTAGAATTATAATACACAGATTTTATAATTTTTTAATAAGCCGGGAGTTTATGTAATCGACAGCACATAATGTCACTTACTAGTTTGGGGAGACTGCAGCCTCAAGAAATTATTAACCACGCTTCCTTTTTTAACGCTCAGTAAATGTTGTATATAATTTTCTTGAAATTTCCACTTTCTCCGATCAGCCTCACATAAATTACGGTGGAGAAGCGTGTTTTGGACTTGAAGAAACTCTTCTTCAAGCTTTTGATAATCCTCAGTATGAATGTAAAACATCAGTAAAAGAGTAATGTGCTCAAGTGAGTCAGATTCCTTGAGAAAATTGAGGAAAGCCCGCCTCACCCCCACTGTAAGCTCCTTTGATTTCGTTCTTATAAATTCCCCAAGTCGATCACGAGCTTTAGAGACTAAAGGAAAACCAAAATACAAACTTGTAAGATTATCCAGGTTTGCACCATATTGTATGCGACTTTTGATTATTATTATTGTAAAGGATTTTAAAAATTAACCCTACACGTACTTTGAAAAAACTGCTGTAATAATTCCTCATCTGCATTTAAACTGCTGTTAACCATTAACTCTGCGAGTAAGCAGTATTTATTACCGGAGGATGTCATAAGAGAAAAGAGTAGTCTGAAAACCCAGGAACAATTATTAGTTATATAAACAATTGCACATGGAAAGTCATTCACATTCACAATCCGTTTGCACAAAATTAAAGCACATAAACAGCTTACCTTGCTAATGTAACTGGACACGACCTAAGTAGCAATTCGGATACCTCATTTTCGTACCCAGCAGCAGTCAATGCCACTGCTGAGGCACACCATGGCAGACCATCAGTTTCGAATAATCTATTTCTTTCTTTTAAGCGAACAAAGACCTCATCATGAAAACCATGGTCAAGCAGCCACAATGAAAATACTTCTGAATACTCGTCTGCAGCAGTACACATTACGGCCTTGAAGTCCCCACGCACCCTCCGTTCAGCGTCACTATTTGAGAAAATAAAACATTTTCTATAATGTTTTTTTTAAATTGGTGTATCATGGAGAGACTATAATTTCCGATTTTCGTCCTCATACCTATTATGTACTATGTCATTCGACTCAAGATAGTAATTCAAATCAAACAAGAAATACATAAAGACACGCGACACGGTCTTGGGGTCTGCTTCAAGCCACATGAACATGTTTACGAGATAACCAACATGTTGAGGAGGGTACAACGCGTGTCCTTCAGGAGTGTGCCATTCCTCCCTAAGTGTTTCTTTTGCGAGGAGAGCATCCATGAAATGGTCAACCATTAAAGGATGCGACTAGAAGTTAAATTAAATTTGACATTATAAATCATCTTCAGCCAATTTTCTTTATTTGTTTCTTAATGAAAAAGTTGGCTTACTTTTTTATACTGGTTATCAATAAAAGGAGACGCTTCCAAGGCTGTTCTGCACTCAGCACGTCTTCTTTGATAATATTCAGTCAAGCCATGAATGAAATTTCCATCGTTTTCAGGTAGTAATTTAGTTTTGTACATCATAAGCAATGCAGCAGAGTATTGTACAAGTTTTCCAAGTCCAAACTCAATATCTTCAAGCTCAAGTCTTCTTGCTATAAAAATAATTAAAATTTTCAAATGATATCCAAATTCATCCCGTGATACTTGCTATTCTACATAATGATACAAAATATACCTGTATAAACTTCGGATGGATTCATAAGTGTGATTAGCATCATGTGTAAGGATGTCCACGCAAAGTTTGAAAAATTTATGAAATGAACAGTTCCGGGAGCAAGAGCATCATTCGAAAAAGAAAACAAATTTTCCCATTGACTATCAGCCATGCTACGTATAGCAGACATGTAGCTCGCTATCCAGTCAATAATTAGATCCACCGTACAACCTACGTTGGCGTATGAACCGTCCAACCATGCATTAGCCAAATTCAGTATCCCAGAAGATCGACGACTTTCCAATAGTACAGTAAAAATAAAATATCTATCCCGATCCTATTTAATAATGAAATAAGATACAGAAATGAGAAACTTACGCATTTCATTAATTACAATCATATATTGACTGATGTTCTCGTTATAATATTTAAATAATACCTTTTCAGATAAATGTTCTCCATAGACATGTGGGAACACAGGTTCTAAGCCATACTTCATGAATGAAGTTTTCAGACTTGCAGGTTGTATCATGAGACTTGGGCCATCTTTTAGCATAAAACGAATGAGCTTCTCCTGCACTCCAAAGTGCTCAAACGCAGAAACACCATTATTGGTAAGACAAACAGCTCCTATAATAACCAAATATATTTGGATTTAGATTAGATGTTCAATAGTTTAAACTTCACTTCATTAAAGTTTAAAAGACTCACTGAATGAAACAGACGCTGGATATAGATGTACATCAAGTTTTGAGTGGGGATTTTCCCAGCGCATCAAACTTTTTGGAATTATTCTTACATCCAAGACAAGACTTGACACCTCTGTTATTAAACGAAACAATAACAGTTAGTTCATAATAGGAGTAATAAGTATTTCCAATGACAAAGTAAAGATGTTGCAGTAACTTTAAATGAGCTCACCTGGGATATCAACAGGTAACGCTATCCAGTAAGGGCACAGACCAGTGATAGGATTGTAGATTATATACTCTTTTGTATGATTCGAGTACCACTGGTTAAGGTCAAATGCACCCACATAGTAGATACCACCCCTGCCGACTTCCCAAGCACAAAACATGAGTTCAGTATCCGGTTGCGTCCAAATCCTTAATGGCCGGGCATTGCAACGAATACTACTGTCTTCAACTTCACTATCTGTTGATAGGAAGTCATCTTGTAATGGAACACTCATCCTTCTGGCACAATGCCTGAACCCCTGTAAATGAGATAAAATTATGTTAAAGTTTTCATACGCATTTTAAATGTGTTTTTAATTAATCAATGATAGAACACGTTACATCATATGTATATCCGAAATTTTCAATGTATGATTTTCTTTCGTAGATCAAACTATGGAGTTCCACGCTCGCATTTCCACATTCATTTGAATTGTTTCCAAATACTACCCACACATAACAATAATTCTTGGGATCATCAACTGGCTGTTGAAAGCTGAATCCAAACACTGGTACACCTCGTTCTATATTACCAACAGGTTCCGAGCTAAACCTATAAATTCATAGAGATTGAATTAACTTTTTAATTGCTACACAGCATTGAGCATAACTCATGAGCATACAAAACTGTACCACTACTACTACTACTAAAATACAATGACATGAGAGTATTACTGTAATTCCATGTTGTTGACTCTCCAGATTTGAAACGTTCCACATGTAAAGCCTACCAGCAGCGAACCAATAAATGGAACATATTCTATACAAGACACCGCCACGGAATTTTTGTGGAGTGTTACAATGATGTCACCATTTGGTTTACAATAGTGAAATGCGTCGGAGAACACTTCACCTTCCTGTGGTTCGTCTATAAATGTTTTAAAAAAGTGCTCAGTATTAAACTTCCAGTTGAGCCAACAAATGGACAGAAAAGGGAAAAACTTATATTAGTAAAAAGTTATTCCAAACATACTTGTGAAGCGCAATGCAATCAACCCTCTTTTTGATACTGCCTTATGCCGTTTTGTGGCAATAACGTACTCGTGTGGACCAACGTACAGCAACTTATAAGTTAACTCGGATATGTTTTTCGAATCCGGTGTACACGAGGCTGTTAGAATAGGATCGTCAAGACCTAAATCGACAATAATGACAGAGCCACCACGGAGTCCAACAGCAGCTATTCCAACCATGGCCATCATAGTTTCATTGAAAAATGGACGATTACTTCCTCCTTCTTCGAAATGGCTGAGTACAGTTATGCTGCTGACCTATAAATTACATTTTTTGTTATAGTTTATGAACATCATTTGTTTGATAAAAGGAGGATACAGGTCATTTCACAGTTACACACATACCGGTTCAGGAATTTCAATCCATTTCATCGGACTACATCGTAACGGATCAAAAATTACTACTGCTCCCATAAGATCCTTGTTGTTATTATCCTGTGTATACGAAATGCCTAACAACAACTTTCGTGTTCCAGAAGAGGTTCGTTGATTATGAATCGCTAATTCTGTAACACACGTAATTCTTGCTCCATGAAACGCGTAACTAGCAGAGGAAACGGCAATTGAAGGGTTACAAGTACGGTGTTCCTCAAAGTATCTATCAACTGGAAAACATTTGATGACAGAATGATTGTAGGTGCAGCCCCAAGTACAATCTACAATTAAATAACAAAATTAACACATAAAAACACATCACTCAATTTAAAAATTAAAACAACGTAAGGTATACCTTGAGAAATAAATCCAGAGAGGTAAAACCCTCCAGGAACTTCCGGTATTGTTTTCCGATGCGGTGTTTCAGGCTCATATAAAAATGGAGAGAGCAGGTTCTCCAAATTGATTGAATTTTCAAAGTTCTCAGCTTCAGCCATTGTTAAATTTCACTAGTCTGCCAATTTCTTACAACTTTCTTTCGTCTTCAACTTTCTCCGTGAAAACTAATTACGTCTAAAACAAAATCACAAAACTAATCAATGCAAACAAATCTCGAATATAACATCAGCATGAATTCATAAATAATCATTAGACCATCCCATTTGTTTACCTGATTTCATATGATTAAGTGCACTTGATTATTTATATATATACATTTTCATGCTTATTAGTAAACTTAGACTTCCTAGCCGGTCCCGTCCTTTTTTAGGCTTTGTACTTACTTTTCACAATTTTAATATATACAAGTCACAATTATAATGGTCTGCATTAACCTAACTGTCTTCAAATTTTGAAGAACCACACTTTTAACTACTTACAACAATGAGAGACCTTGGACGTTTTTAATTTCCCTTTATACACAAAAGCCCGCATTAAAACCTTCGTCTTTGGAAGGTAAACGTATGACAGATCATTTACGTTTGCCCGATATACAAATCATGTTTACAGCAACAATGCTGTAGAATCCAGGAAGAAGTCTATCATCTTGGTCGTTGATACACATTGCATTGCTGGTGGTCTAGTTCCTCTGGACTCTTCTGCATATTTTTATACATAAAAAAAGGCATACCTAAAGTTGTTGCGTTCCCTTTTTGTGACTGGATTAAGAACACACGTGAGCTATGTCGCGCATCAGGAGTGGGGCTAAAGGAAACTTGTGAGTATGCTTGGCGCAACCAAATTTCCTCAATGCATTTTGCCATGCTTTGGGAAATTTGTAATCAAAAATCCAACGTGCTGCTTACAAATTTATTCAAAGTTGTTGACTTGATTAGTTGTGTTTATAAAAGTTGATTTAAACACGTGGAGTGCAGTGATTAAGTGAATTTTTTACTCGTTTAGACAAAATGCGTCCATTAACGGAAGAGGAGACGAGATTGTTTTTTGAAAAATTGGCCAAATAGTAAGTTGAATAAATAATTTTTAATGTTATCAATCAGTTGGGGAATGATGGTATTTAGGATCGATAAAGACTTGCAGTTTAACCTCGGGGTAAAAGTACAAGTAAATTTGAATGTGTGGTTGATTGAGTTCTTTTAATTGTTTGTATTTTAGCATTGGTGAAAACATCAAAGTCCTCATTGATCGACCGGATGGACCGTTTTGTTTTAGACTTCATAAGGAACGAGTGTATTATGTGTCGGAAGAAATTATGAAGAAAGCTGGAAATATATCGAGAGATAACTTGGTCTGTTTGGGGACCTGTTTAGGAAAATTTACAAAGACCAAAAAGTTTCGGTTGCATATCACTGCCCTTGATTATATGGCACCCTATGCTCAGGTAAACGTTATAGATCAAATTTCATTGTAAAACAAACTATTGTGATCTTGAAAACTGTTTAATGTATGTTATCTGGTTCGTCTCTGCCCACAGGCCAAAATGTGGTTGAAGCCTAATGCTGAGCAACAGTTTCTGTACGGACACAATGTTATGAAATCAGGCCTTGGAAGAATATCCGAAAATACTGTAAAGTATAGTGGAGTTGTAGTTTATTCAATGAATGACATTCCATTGGTATGTGTAACTTTTTTTTACAGCAATTCAGAAAAAATGTCTATGCCTAATCAATACTTAATATTATTCTCGCTAGGGATTTGGCACAGCAGCAAAATCTACAACTGAATGCCGTCATACGGATCCCGGAACGATAGTTTGTTTCCATCAAGCTGATATCGGAGAGTATATTAGAAGTGAAGACACATTGACGTAAAAAAGGGGATCTGTATTTTGTATATTATGTTAAGTATAATCGAGATATTGACGCATTGTATCAATAATTGTATGGTACCCTTTTAAAATTGAATTTCTTTGTTTTATTTGTACAAAAAGTAAATCGATACTCATTTTATTAAAGATTTAATTAATAATACTGAATGAAGCGTACTTTCTACAAGTAAATCGACGCTTCGAATGTCGCAAGGACTACATTGAAAAACCTGAAGTTGTTTCTCTTTTTATCAACTAGTTCTGTATTATCTCAAGATCATATATATAAGAGAGAAGGAAATTATGTGAATTGTGAAGATGGGACAAATTCTTCGTTGCCTATGGTAGTAGTGGAGTTCTTTCTCTCTTTGCTAAAGCATACGCCTGAGTGGCTTAGAGGTATAGAGTGCCAACTTTACCGTAGTGACGGTCACAGGTTCGTATACCGGTTTGGGAAAATTTTCTTTTTTGCTCCTTTTTTCGAAGTGTTTTTGCTCGGCAGTAGCGTTGATTGGTTTGTAGTTTGTATTGTAAATTAATAATATTAATTGAACAGCTAACAATTTTCAAAATTAGAAAAAAAAATATTTTTTTTTGTAGGCAACTGCTCCTAAACGAACTCGCCATGACCAAGATAAGATTGAAGTTAATGTATGTGCATAAAGAGATGAGAGTTGATACATTATGGCTCTAAAAGTTGCTCTGCAGAGCACTGTTTTGAGAATTTTAAGTAGATAATAATTCGGTGAAGTATATGTAATACATGCTGACATATTATGTCTGTCTGTGTTGTCGTGACCGACCCAGTTGACGGCGTGTTCGCTAATTTTGACAGTATAAGGTCAATAAATCCCAATCATATAATTACAATGAATATAAATACAAACAGCCAATGTAATATGTTTGTCTGCTGTCGTGACGCAACAGTTCACCGTGTTCGCTATAAAAATTGAAACAAGCGTAAGGTCCCCATCAATTAATTACAATCATCATACCTATAATGACGGAAATGTATCGTGTCTGTCGGTAGCTGTCGTTGGACCGATGCAGTATCTTCGTTCTAAAACTTATGAATTTTAAAAGGGAGGTGCTCCGCTATAATTTTTGAAACAGTAAATGTCCTGATCAGTTAATTACAAGCCAATTGTGGCCTTAGGAATGAATTTGGCGAAATTTTATATCGATGACTGTCCGTTAGAACTGATGATAAAGAAGAGTAGTTTATTATGGGTGGTAGGATTGGATTTATAAAACAAGGATTGGAGGTGTTAAAAAAGGGAGTATTTAAAAAAAAGGGTGTTTCTTTTGTATATTGTAGTACTTTTAAAGTTTAGTAACTCCATGTCCACTGGATAAACTGGTCGCGAAAGGCTAATAACGATTGATTCATGTGACACCAGATACAACATCAGTGTGTGCGCCGCTCAGTTTTGCTCAATGATTACCTTCGAAAAGGAATGGCCAGGGGCAGCAACGAGGGTAACTTTATGTTAGAGGACGCCTCTGTGTTAATTTAATTTTAACTGAATGTTTTTCAGTCTTAACACGGCTTCGTCTAAGATGCTCCGATGTCATTTTTACCATGCGGGCTAAGCATGCTAGTAGATTATAATAGAAGTATACCGTTTTATAAAGAAGTTTTGTATCATTCTTTATTGTCATTATTTCATTGTGTGAGCTGTAGGGAAGGTAATTAATTACATAGAAATGTAGAAACGTATTTGTTCCAGTTGGAAATCAACTCCGTGCTTTATGCACTTACATGTCTTACGGCCTGCGGCTTATTACAAAGATACACGCTCCAACCCCAAAAACAGGATACATACATAAATGCTAGATTAGATACTGGTCCTCATTGGTAGTCAATTTCCATTTTCAATAGACACCTATTACAAAATTTATCTTCATTTCATTCCAACACAGATAAAAGACGAACACTCTGTTGTGTGCTTGTTTCAATAGTACACCAAAAATAACACAAAAGGAACGCCAGACCTTTCAACATCCGTCTTAATTGAAGCTTTATTGCGAATCATATAAAGAAAGGGAATGGAAGTAGGGTCATATTACTGAAAGAGTAACACAATAGCGTCTCTTCCTCACTCTCTCTGTCTTGCTTTTTTTCTATCCAAAAGAGAAAAGGAATGAGGCTGTGTGATGTTCTTCAATGTGTGAAATGGTAGTCCGAAAGGATCTACACAAATATGACTAGCATTACTAGACAATCATATATTTTTATATGCCTTGCTCCTCATTTCCCTGAGCAGAGTTCATAACCAGGGTGTCCGTATGTAAAACGAAAGCTATGGAAAACTCCTTCTTCACAAAAGATATACATAATGTGCTCTCTCTCGATACAGTTAAAACAGTTGTTCGTTGGCAGTTCCATCGGAGAAGTCTTGCTCTCAGCACGCAACTTTATTCTCCTTCGTTTCATATATCGTATCGTCCACTTCTCTTACAAGCTTCTTGCAACCTCCTTTTCTACGTTTCCCAGTATTAGTGCTTCAAAAACTTGCATGTTCCACACAACACATCCGAGGATACACTCCCAAGCGAAAAATATAGAAAGTGAGTGAAAGATATATTCCGTAGATAAGCTGTCTGTCGTGTGTGTATTTAAAGTACACTTACACGACTCCACATTAGTACCAATGTATACGGCTATTGACATTCTTCATATTCCTTATCTTGGGCCATGACTTCTTTCATTTGCGCCTCTCTCAACTCGGTTCAAGCTCCATCATAGTCATTGTCAGCCACAAGCACATACATACATGTTTTAGGTACTTGCATGTTTTGCCAGCAAAGGATACGGCGATACCCAAGCTTTTTTCAGGAAAAGGAGGAAATAAGAGCCGCGAGACGAAAACAGGAAAGATAGAGAATTGTAAAAGCTTTTTGCTAAAGGTAAAGACTCATAAGGTGAGAGAGCTATGCTGGAAGATACGTAATAATAGAGAATAGAGGTAAAAAACTTGGCAGGCAGCAGGACAGATGAAAGTCGTATGAATTGAGAGAATCTTTACCCAGTTGAGGTTTCAGAGCCGGATCGATAGTTTTGTGATTCTACCCTCCACACATACACATAATATGTCCATATAATATTCGACTTTCATGAACATTTTTGTATCTTTGCAATTGCTATTACATAGGACTCGACGAACCACTTTCACTATATCATCATCATCATCATTACCACTACATAGCATAGGCATATTATAGAGCGACGCTGCTACCATTTTCTCCTATTATTTGACTACTTTCTCGCACCACCGTAAAAGTTGGCTGAAGTCAACACTGTTTTTCCTCCCATATATCAACATTTCGTTTCTAGCTCCTCTTCCGACATTACCTTATATACATCTCACTCTCTCAATTTTTTTTGTTGAGATGGGAAGATAGATAAAAGTTGTAGTGGTTCGTGGTATGTTACTAGCAGTACCACACTAGCAGAGACGCTGAGACAACGACTAATAAAACAGATCTTGTATTTCCCCTATTCACTTTCTCCGTGTTGTCTTGCTGTTTTGTGTGTGATATGTATACATAACTAAGAAAGGTTTTAGTAAAAGGTTGAAACCTGCTGTCGAGGAAAGTACGCGCATTAAAGGTAAAACAACACCATAACATTATATTGCGGACTGTCTTGTTTCGCTTCTTGCTCTACCGCTTCCTTTCTCTCGTTTTTGCTGTGCGTACATTTTGCACTTCATGTCACCACACAGTCTAAATCCACATGCATTTATATTAATACTTGTCCATTGAATGACTGGAGAGACACTTGTTCGTCTGCTTGAGCCAAAAACTGGGTTCTGATTCTGAGACAAGTACAACCACCAAACGACATCGACAGACGCACATAGTGAAAGTACCAGAGAATGAAGAAAGAAAAGTCTTTAGCTGTGTACATAACATAACTTGCATTTCAAGGAACAAATAAGTTGCACACATCCTCTTTTCCACTTTCTCTTACTTTCACCACCATAGTCGTACTATGTGTGTTTGCGAGTCTGACCCCCTTCAGAACTTTGTGTCAATGTCTTTTTGACTTCGTTTACTTTAGTTGTTCCGTTCTCCCTTTCTAGTTATTACATGCCGTTACGCTATCAGGAACGCATACTTTGATGCAGACCTGGAAAAATAAAAACACATATATTTTTACTAACATACTAGTAGTGCAGTAACATATATTATTCCGTATTTGATAGAAGGTCATATATCCACAGTTTTTTGCTTTCTTTCGTCAGAAATAAGTACGGACCATTTCAGTATATTTTTGTCGACTGTTGAATGTCAATCATATTGGAGACTAGATTAAATCGTAATTTATTTTGTGACATGTTAGTTATTTTCTGACTGCAAAGTGACGATAAGTACATGCAATTACAGTAGTGTGTGGCATTGTTTCATCGAAGGTTCAACCTACCGGAAAGTGCCAACACGCTAACTTTTGAAGCAACAGATATTTTAGTATCTAATCTGGAATCAATCTAATAAATAAATCAAGAGCTCTGAATGCAGTGAAACGTAAGAAAACCCTTTTTGTAAAACAATGTTCAGTTGCCCATGCCTCTCTTCGAGTATGTACATGATGGGGTACTACATACACCACAGTATGTTATTCAAGTATTGTAAGAAAACGCCACAGGACCACAAAATTAATAGTCGAACCAAATAATTGGTCGATATATAAATGAACAAATGCACAAAAACTTTTACAGTGAGTGTAAGTAACAGAAACGGTCCTTGAAAGTAGTCCTTATAGTTTGTCGTAATCCGAAAGTGTAAATAAATATAAATTATTAACCAATGACGTTCGTTTAAACTCAAGCTTAGACCAAAGCACCCGTGCGTCAGGAGCTTTTATAGCTGTATTTATAGCAAATCTGCTTGTTTGAACCATTTTCGTCCGTTTTATCGGAAGTTAATCCAATGAAAGCCATGCCATGAAAATGATTGAAATAAACTTTTTTCCCATTTCGTGAAGTTGGGATTGTGGAAAAGGAAAGAATATGAAAAAACGTAGATAAATGTGCATAAAATACTTTCATTTTTCCAGTTGTTTATTTATTCCGTCCATTTTGTTCAGTTCAGTTCGTGTATCTAATAAAATAGCTAATTAATTTAAGTAACTGAAATAAATTTGAGTTTTTCTTTGTATGGCTGCCGTATATACTTTAAACAGAAACTTGCAGCTCAATCTTTTAAATACATTTTATGTGTTTGTTTTTCATATTCACTTTCATGTCCACTAATTTGACAAACAAACAGAAAAGACTTTATTATGGCTCGCCAACTAATAATTGAAAGCGTGAAATCGAATGTTTTATCGTTATTTTCCAGTTTCTATACAAATTTGTGGCTAAAAATAGTTGCGGTTTTATCTCCACCGACAGGAGAAAGTGTCATGTATTGAGTAAAGAATGGAATAAGGAAGCTTTTATTTCGACACATGGTCATTTCCGCTAGATAACCTTACAGTTTTTCATGCAACGCCTACGCAACTGAACGGAATACGTGCATTCTGCGCACCCCATTCAACATTCCCTTATTACGTTTTTCCCGTGGCATAACACTATGAAATGCATCGTTTTCTCTCATGACCATATCAGTAGAGTACGTGTACATGGCGTAGAAAAACATGTAGTTGAAAAGGTTGAAACAAGGAATTTCACATAATCTAATAATATGAGTCATGCATGCATATTTACACATATAGTACATACAATATGCATAGATGTGTGTATAATTCATATGTATTCATTCATAGTAATTCCAACCAGTGCGTTGTATGATAAGCACAACCCCAAATTTTGACTGACTGACAAAAGAATGAACTTTTTGTTAATAACTTTAGGGAGAAAATAAGCTGACTGACTACTCGTCTTCTCTCCTCAAAGAGAATCCATATGTACACATATACAGAAATTAAAGGGAACAACAAGCGACAATTTTGTGTGTCACAAACAAGAAGAGAGGAGAGGTATCCATGCTATCACATATCTCGCTCCATACATATTGGAACAGTGGGAGAAAGCAACAGCTTCCGATTTCATAAGAAGAGTGGAGGACAAGAAAAGCTTATACTGGCTCTACACACATGCTAGATACTAGAAGCTTGAAAAGTGCTGAGCTCTCAACAACTGTAGGAACACCAGTTTGGTTGTTGTCCTCTCTTATCATCATCGCCAACCAGTCAAGTTACGTTTATTGAGAACACTCTCCCATTGTTATCACCCCACCTCTTTTGGATATTGTGTTGTTTGTTTCATTGTACTTGACAAGTTCTCCAGTATGTACACAAGCACCATAATTGGGAGTTATAATACGATCGCCAACAGTGAGCATCATGCAATTGTGATGAAGCCCCCGATTATTAAAAAACAGCCCAGAAAGACAGGCAGTAAAGATCTTCCGTCTATTCAGCAAACGCAGCGAAGTACCAGTGAAGATTCGTCAAACTTTGTAAGCATTAACCTTCCACCCGATGCTCCACCCGTGTTATCTGGACTCCAAGCTTTAGCTGCTGTTGACTCTGTTGACATCAACCCTGATAAAAGTAGGTACGCATGATATATAAATGTATGTGTGTGTTTGGATGTCTGTGTCGTATCCTATGTTCCTTTGTGTTTGAATAAATGTCGTCTGTCATTAATAGCATGTAAAGTAATAAATAACTTTGGAGAAGTGAAAGCCAACAACAAGGCAGTCATCCAAAATATGGGTTTTGCTTTGCTTCAACTTCATTAGTATGCATGAAATCAATAATTATGCTCTCCCATTCTGTGTTCTATTTCTGTTTGTGCTAGATTAAGCGTTTTCAGTGATAAAAGAAAATAATATGGTGACTGAGAGGTGTACTCATGTAATTCATGAGGAATTCATTTACATTCATGTATCATAAACCAAATAAGTACTATATCCATATTTTATTGATGTTGACTATTGTTGACAATGGGAAAAACTGTATGTAGGCTTACCTTTGTGATTTCTGCAAGTTCCGTGAACTGTCACTAACAATGTGCATGCCTTGTACATAAATACTGCATGAGAATGGGAAATATTGTAATTGAAAAGGGGCTTGTTAGCGAAAGGAAAAGGAAATTGATTTCACTATCCGGGAAAATAAGTGCCTACATATGGTATATAGAAGTTAGCGTAGCACCCATATATATACATGTATCAATCACTTGCGATTATCCAATCTGATTATGTGTGAATCTGACTGTGTTTAAATTGAAAGTCTCATTACATACGAACCTTCTTATTATTGTATCCTGCTAATGGAATGAATTCATTACAATTGCCTCAAGCTAGGCATTATAGAGTAGAAAGTTAAAACAAAATCCGGCAGCCCTTTTGTTGTCAGTCGTATCCTGCCTTTCGTTCGAAAACCTTCTAAAGTTGGAAATTTCCGTATTATCAAATGTATAGGCATGTTTTTAATAGGCTCTTCAGACATTGGTTCAAATCGATGACGAATAACGACCTGGAATACAACAACAGAAAACCATCCAGCATAGCATAACATGATCGAGTGGATGAATCCAGTTTTGTTTATGGATTTGGTTTTTATCTTCTAGAAAATCCTAGAAGTAGGTACTTACGTGTCATAGAAAAGAAAGTTGAAAGTATTTGGACATAAATCAAAAGCATAAACTTGGTTTTTATGCTGGTATTGCAACCGATTCCATTTCCTTTTTGTAGTCATTTTTTTCTAATCCCGATAAGAAGATCAGGTTGAAATAGTTCGTTTCCCTACACTTTGACGGGAGAAACCTTAGCATGTATGGGCATTGCTAGCAAAACCCTGAAAGAACCTTTTTATTAACATTTTAGGTCTAGTAAAATTAGCATTATATCGTTTTTCTTGTAAAATTAGCATGTGGTAAAATCTCGTTTCTTGCAACATGGAAGCCAAGAAATTTCATGTTTAATTAAGGGATAAGCTGATAGGTACATAACATTATGATAATATATACGTTTATTTGCCTATTAGTCCAACATTGCTTTCATTGCCAGTTCTTTGCTGGTTTCTTTGTAAGTTATGGTAAAGGTTACAAGAACTATATATATTATTATAAAATCATAAGAGAGCATGCGTTTCTTATCTCTTTTTGGTCACAGTTGTGTGAATGCCCAAATGTTTATGGTGATGTTGATGTAAGCGATAGATTTATTTGGTTTTCTATTGATTATTTAGTGCTTCCACTACTTTGGGTTGAAAGTTTTTCCATGAAATAATTTTGCGTCTTTGAGTGACAGTGAGCTATTGATCGAGTTGTATAATGGATCCACATAGTAAATGCTCACATTCCATCTTTCTCCCTTTTCCTTTCAAACATCACCCAACACAATGTAAAATATTACTCAAGTGAAATGTAAACTTGCCATGTCAAAGAAAAAGGAAGGAAAACATGATGGCGAAGGAAAGTGCCTATTCATTCTCTAATATGTATTAGTATACTATAGCGACTCAAGAGCTTTCATTTTTCACGTTCTGCTCAATACACCACATCTTAAATGGGGGCAGTTAGTTCCTCTCAAGTAGAGAGATGTCAAAACAGACTAGAAAAAAGGAAAATGACTGTCTGAAAACTAAAGACATATTCCATGTTATACAGCTGTATATGAATGAATAGTTCGTAAATGTCGTGTATATATGTTTGAGCTCATATTTTTACACTCGGTTTTTCTTTCTATCTTTCTTACCCTTAGCTTACGCTCCAGAGATTCGTAGCGTTGGTTTTACGATAGATGGACCAGACGGAAGAATATTATTTAAGTGTCTACCTTCCGAATCATCTGCAACAAGGCTGTTGGTATTTCAGACGTTGGACAATGTTCATGTTCTGCATGTCAAAACTGAGACCCCATATTGTTGCTCATGGTTTAAGGTAATGTTGAACTGTTTCCATTTCTATTCTAATTCATTGAAGAAAATTAAACGCAACCGGGGGTGTGATGAATACATTGTGCCTGTTTCTAATATTTGCATTCTCCAAATTTACATGTACACCATATAGCATAATATATATGCCATGATGGCTCTGGCACTTTATACAAACATTTACACATGCAATCACTCGCTACCAGTCTGAAACTAGAATGGAACTATTCAACGGTGATCAGGAGCACATTCAAAGCATGCATTATTTATAAAAGTACAAGTGCAGCGAGATGATTACTTTTTCCATTTAGCGTTTTGCTCACTATCGTCTTCCACACAAGTTCATACACCATCATTTGTTTAAAATGCTTGCATGACGTATTCTGATAGTGATTGGAGAATGAGGTCGGCATTCCATCATTTCTTTTCATTTTATGTTAGACTATCGAAGCCAAACTTACGCTTCCATCCGGTGGGCAATTCGGAACAATCGTAAAAACAGCATATGGACCTTGCAAATGCGATCGTAAATTTGCTCTCACTTGTCACTTGTCGGAAAGTGAGAAAGTGCAGTTTGATGTTGAAGTACTCGTATCATCTTCAGAGTTTGTGGTAAGTTTTTTTCTCAGTTTGTTCGTACAACAAAACCACAGATTCAATATCTTTAATGGTTGTGTGCATCAGTGCATGAGATGAGAATATATATTTTCCTGGAGTCCTGCACTCTACTTTACAATGATTTTTAAATGGGATCCGGAATAAATTTCATACTCCATTCTTATTATATTAAACGCTTCCCTACGTTTTAGGCATACCACAAAGAGTTTATATGGCCTCTATGTTTGTATGTGTTCTTTTTTGGTATTCCTAGGTGAAACAGAACAATGAAGAAGTCGTGGCCAAAGTGACTGCTCGACGGCTGGGTCATCGACGTCTCTACAAAGTGAGCTTCACCAAGCCCGAGCTTAGTCCTAACGTTAAAGCCATGTTCATCGTCTTCGCCATGATTCTGGTGCAAGATTAATTTTTCCATTTTCTCTTTTTAGAGTATATTATTATTCATATAGTATATAGTGTATATGTTATTGCTTAAATACCGCATTCATCTTCATCATTTCTATGAATATATATTTGTGTACGGTAGTACCCCTCTAGGTAGTGTTTTCAAATGTGCATATTATAATCTAATATAACTCTTCGTTCACGGGATGCATGCACGTTTGCACAACGTATTTGTTTCATACCCACTAACAAACCCCCGTTCCATATTTTACCATCCTGGAAAATGCATAACACATCACATAGGTATGCATAATATAAAAGATACGTGTTAGATTATTATTATAAGTTTGAAGTAGTCTCCTGTTGAGGCACATACAAACACACACCTAACACTTTGTTTTAGTTTTCAGTTGTCTCGACAGACACTATATAATACTACTTATACCTCCTATACAATACACACATACTATATTGCATTGCAAACGAAATCTCTATATATAAATATATATCATCCAGATACACACCACATATATGTCTGAGCTTAAATGAAAGGAGCACATGTAAACTTTGTACTTGATCACTAATGAAATTTGAGGATATTAATTAGAGTACTACTATATAAAAGGAAAAATGAAAGTGTATATATAAATTTTGAAAACTATATATTCCAGATTTTTTGTTTCATTATCTGTTCTTTCTCTCTTTTCTCTCTGACAGCACATCGCATTTGCAGAAAAGCTAAACACGTGTTTGGGAATGTGTCTATGCTGTCTTGCTGGAGTGTGTTGCCCAACCTGGGTTGCTTGGTTTGCTTGAGACTCATATATAAAATATAATAATCTATCAGTATTGTATATAACGTATATAAAAAGTATTGTATCTTCTATCTGTGTGGCCCTGCTATTCTGCTAATTTTACGCTGCTACGTATATGTATATACAAACTTTCTCCATGTTTGGTATAAAGTTTACATTGGAATTTCTTTATTAATTATTGTGCGTACATATATGTGTATATATAAACTTATTATTTGTGTATATAGATGGAAAAAGTTTTTTATATACTGTAATAAAAATGCTACGCATACTGAATTTTGAGTATCCACCTGTGGTTTGTAAGTTTCTCTCAACTGTGAATGAATTAATACCTTGCATTTACTTTCTCTACACATTGATCTTTTCCTGAGTTGGTATTATTATACCTTATCCGTTTTCATTGCTACACCATGAATACCTTAAAAATCTCTGTGTCAGCAACCGCAAAACGTATTATACGAAAACTAAAACTGTACATATTCTAAAAAACAATGTTTTGTGTACGTAGATATTATCTTATCTTTAAAAAATATACTACTTGTAAAAGATATATTTTGTGACAATCAATGAGCTTTAATATTTCCCTGATGAAACTTCATCTGTGGTTGTAGATGTCAGCAACTGTGGTCAGTATTACCGTACCGAGCCGATTATATTCAGATAAAAAATTGCTTGTTATGATTGTTATTATCTTTTTTACATGTATCATATGTGTGTAATGGTCACAAAACGCTACTTTAAGACGAGCGAACCATAAAAATGTGTGTAAAAATATATGCTGTTTAATTATCATTATTAAATATTGTTGAAACATGTTACTTTTGTATTTTAGACCAAAGTTTTTATTTCTCGTAATCTCGAACGCAGTGTGCTTGCTTTTGTTCCCAAAATACATTGCTTCATGTGTTCAATGAAGATTATTGTTACAAATTAAGTACATACTACGTATTCTTAATATTATATGTGTTCTACTCAAGTTCAAGAGAGATATAAATATCAATGTTTTTGTAAATGTCACACAAAAAATATCCAAATGTAAGAATAGGTAATATACGTATAAGTGTCAACCAAACTATCAATATTATGTGTAGGAAAAGGGAAAGCACAGAAAGTACATATATTGTGGTATTCGTCCGGTGAAAGTAGGATGCTAATTATAGGCAAACGCAACCACACAATATTGCTGTTTATATTTAGTACTAAATGTTGTGAATCTCAGAGCACATTTTGTAACAATCAAAATATTATATAAGTATATTATACGTGACGATGTTATATATTATGTGTTGACCACTCTTATTCGGAAAATATAAAAGTAATAATGCATATTACATAACTTTAGAATACATGTATGTACTGCGATATTTTTCCATATGTTTTGATTAAATGTCAACATAATTAAAAAAGTGAAAGTAAAATGTAGACAAAACTCCTAAACACCGAAAGATAAAATGCCATTCTAATTGATATAACGGTAGCTGTAGAAAATTGGTTTGTTATATTGTAGCTACATACTTAGTTATATACATTTTTAAGTAATGTAAAAAAATATATACCAACTTATAGTTATTCCAACTGCAGCAAAATATATACTGTAAATGTGATCAGAGTGTTGCATGTACATGTATAGATCTGCTAGATGCTAGTGGTGTAGTAAAAACTAGTCAATATATATAGTTATACACTCTTGCATTAAGAATAGCCAAAAATAGAGATCCTAATTGTGAAGTTTTACGCTTTCCATTTTACTGTTCCAAAATGTCATTAGGGGATGATACAACGTGAAATTCCAATAGTTGGAAAATGTTTGCTTAAGCTTCCACCCTAAAAGTTGGTTTATTTTTCAAAAATTGCCGATTTTCTTTGATAACACAATAAACCAGGGAATTTATGTTATGTAATTTCACGACTTATGATTTTTTGGTACTCATACAATCCTTATTCTTGCTATCGGTTACGTTACGATATGGCACAAAGTTAACTGCAAGCATAATGCTAAAAACACAATATTCCATAGACCTGCAGGCTTTTAAGCCTTCATTTGATGACTGATCTTCCATTTTATAAGCAGGGCGAAAGCATTCTCCATATCTCTTTTCTACTTGCAGTATAAATTTTTATGGGTTTCTGCTCAATATATAAAAATCTTATTAAGTACGTGAATGCATGTGCAAGGATGACAGACATAGTTTTATTACGGCTTTGGTAGTGTAGAGCCAACCAAACTAAACTGCGGACACAAAAATGATGCATGAGGTCGAACAATACTCATCAGATGAATGGTCAGATATAGCCACACGGAGCGAATTCAAATCATCATCGGTTCCCCTTCACGTATATAAAATGTGAGGTCTTTTGGAAAGCGACAGGAATTGGAGCTATGAGTATTCTAAAATCCTGCTAAATGATACAGAACCCCTATATACAAACTTACATAATGGACAAAAAATGGATCTTGACAGTAGCCTAGATTATAGACTATGAAAAGAGTAATGTACAACGGGAATATTGAAGGAGTAGGAAGGAACGAAATCAAAATGAGTATTTCATTCGGTCCATTGCTCAAGCAAAACCACAGGGACTTTACATGCTCGCTTGCTTGCTCTATTCACCATCCTATGTGTTCCTCCTTTTATCAAGGGACGACAGTTATGCTAACACTGGAATTTCAGGAGCGTAGAGCGAAGAAAGCACACAGGCATACCTACATATCCAAGCGAATACCATTCAAAAACGAATAGAAAGGAGGCAGCGTGGCGTGTACGAGAAATGTATCCCTGAAGACCTCTTGCATCTTTAACTCATTCTAGTAGCTTTAGATCACGCCAAGTCAACTAGCTAACCAAATTACAATGTGATATTTTATCCCGAAAAGCTGGCTCACTGAACTCAGGTAAGCCGCTATTATTCTGGTCTACGCAATAAGACCAAACCAATCTGCTGAACGAGAATGCAAGAAAAGGCTGATGTGAACTAGTCGTGACACCCAGAAATAGATTTCCACTTTAGAATTATTGCGTCAGAAACTTTGGAGTAGTAAAAAGTGTGTATGTATACGTATTCAAAGTCTGAAAATCATTGGAACTTGCTATATTCCGATAATGAAGTTAGCTCAAATATATAGAAAGAACTTTGCTAATAAATAAAGAACGAGCTTGTTTTGCATTGAAACTGGAAACAAATAATTTTTAAGGGAAGCGTGTCAAGTATTAACTTTTCAGGCATTTCTGTAGTGTTAATGCAAAGGAAGAACTGAGTGGTACCAATAGGAAAGTAATGTTGTGATGTGATGGGTGCCTAAAAAGTATGGCTTTATCTGACATTTTACCCGTACCTCTGCATTTCCCATTGTTCTCATTATCGTGAGTCATAGGGAAGTGCTCATTGACCTCCCACTGTACATTTCTCTTTGCTATTGTCATATCATCTCTGTTTTTACTACGTAGGCCCACCAATAAAAGGTTCTCTAAACTCACATATAGCTCGTCATTACGAATAGTCCACACTAATAATTAACGTAATCTGATTGTTCTTTGGCACCATATATTGTTAATTAAAACGTATTAGATGCTCAAATGAGATTGCCTGCTTCTGTACTTCCAGAATAATTCTTTTACTACTGCCTCGCTAGTTTCACACATTGAGCTATCTCTACGAGTATGCTGTACACTTGGGCTGCCAAAAGTCGAAGCGGAAATTGCCTTCCGTTCATCATTATCAACATAACAGTGTGTATATGGAGGCATGATGTGTACATTCTGCATTTTGTGTATGGCAAAAATCATACTGCGACTCCCAATGTTTTAGGTATAAGCAAAACCCATGCTTTCAACCGAACCATGCCATTATTACAACTGAGTTTATGATGTGAGCTATTATCATGATTAATAATCTCATTTTTGCTACAATGTCAGCCATCAACTTACTTTCACTCATGCGTCCACTCATCTTCCTCTCGATCAACTTTTCCGGCTTCGTTAAGTGAAGCTTCTGTTTGAGAGCTTGCTTGTCATCATGACCCTATCTACTCTACTCACTCTCAGTTTTATTTTATTTTTTAGCCAAAATAACAGGAAAGAAATGAGCAGTATTGGATGCTACATCATCAGTCTTGGCCTTGAGTGATGGTTTTATTGTTCGATTGAATGATGACTAATGGATCAGAAACCGATCAAAGTAATATAGATACATGATTATTTTTACTTTTGCAAGGGATAGTCAGACAGACGTCAGCATCCCAACAGGAAAAAAACATGTTCTATATACATGCAATGCATTAAGGTAAGGGACATTGAATGAAAAATGTACGGGTAGACTATGAAGCGTAATATTTAGCTTGAATTCTTTAGACCCAGCATGCCTAACAAACAACTACACATTTACAATCATCTACTACCTAATTATAACCCCTGTTTAAAACACACTCTGAAACGAAAACTCAGAGTTCAAAAGTGGTAATACCGAAGGGTATTAGAACGTATGCGACAAAAAAGTAAAATGGTCCTCCCTTGAGTCTCTTCCAAGCTGACAAGTCGCTGATGGTTAAATTATAAGCTGCTTACGTTTGCTTTTACATCCAGGTATTAAAACTCAACCGTCAACTAAAGTAGGAGGATTTTCAAGAAATTGAAGGAAATACTGTGTATAATAAAGAATTAATGGAGGTAAAGAATTATTCTTTGTAATTCTCTAGCATTTGTTCTGCGTAGGAACTTCTCAGAACAGAAACCGAGATATCGCTGGAGGCGACTCGCTCAAAGTGTAATCATTGTCGAGCTACCATGTCTTGAAATTAAAAATTTAACACTGTTTCATATGGGTTTGCATTTAGTCTTCCGAAAGATTACACTGAAATTTATGTTAATAATTTTTTTTATTAATTTCGTTGAACCGTAATTAACTAGATAACTGCAAAGTTCAAACACCCAGCTGCAGGCTGAGTAAAATGGTATATCGCATAGTCATTAAGCTTCCTGTTGAGTTGTGTTGCGGTATTGAAAAGTTTCATAATCCTTAATATTTTTGTCAAAAAATCATTTGAAAACGGTTGATGGAAAATGACAGCATGGGACACAAAGATATACAAATGTGCGGATTTATTTGTACCATCGGACCAACAAAGAAAAGAATGACGCATCACGCCAGGCTAAAGGGTGTTTGAGACAGGATTCCTCGACAGTTATACATGCTGCAACCATAAGCTCTAACAATTACTCACACGTACCTATATTTAGCTATTTGTTTGGACATGGAAGCTTCTAAAATAAGACAGCAAGGGATTTTTCAAAGTATGTAGTTAACTGAGTCATAAAGCACAAAATAAATGTGATGTTATGTGCAAGTATAAAACGCAACATCAGTATCAGTATTGATACCTGATTTACTTTGAAATGAAAGCAGCTACAATAATTTATTTATAGGATTAGATAGCATTAAAGTTCTTTTCTTCACACGTTCTCATTTAGTTTACTGTAATGTGTTGTTAAAGGGTGCTTTATTTAACTCTGCCACTTATTAACTTTTACACTAACTCACTGTAATGGCTTGCAAACCGAATACAGTATATAAGCACTAGATTGCATTTTCCAACGAGCCAACGCTACAACGTTGTCGTTGTAATAATTTCCTTCCTGTTAATGGCCTACTATATACTTACCAACCCTTTGCTGCAAGAACAAAGAACAGCTAGATAGCTTCCTTTTGCAGTGGTTATATATTAGGTCATAACAACAAAACAATGCATTAACTCAGTCTGTAAGATTATATTCAAGGACAGGCTTGTTCTCACCAATGTAATCATCATCATGTGCAACAAAATGAAGCTCAGAACTCTAATGCAAACCACATGGCTTTTGTACTAAACAATAAAAGTTGACTTTATTACTTTCCAGAAAACGTAATGATGATGATTTGGAGAAGACGTTGACAACAGCAAACTCCTTCATTCTTTCGTTTACTTTAGAGTGGAAATGTGTGTCTGTAACCGTGTAGAACCGGACCCACATAAAACGCTGTAGCAAACGCTTTGTTTACTTTAAATGAATGCATTAAACTCTTATATATGGCATGGCAAATGACGGAAATAATAGTCTGAAAGCAAAAGATCACAGAATCTACTACTACTAGAAGCTGAAAAAGCTGCTAGACATGCACAACTATTATTTTGCGTCTTCCACAAAAGTAGAACTATTGACGCAGAGATTTTTAGCCACTTCAACTGGAAACGAATTATAGCATGCACATGTATATGCATACATATACTCATTCAGTGTTACATATATTATGGTTTATCCATTGTTCTCATCTTCATGGGTAGCTTGATTTGCAAGCTGAGACCGTCTGAGATATGTTTCTAAACTCCTAGGTTTGGCACAAGTAAAGAGTATTACAAAAGAGTTTCTTTATATTCTCGTAGTTTTTACAGTCAACAATCTAATCTTGAATTCCAGCTTCTTGTTTGTGTGCAAACCTCTTCAACACAACACATGCATATTTTATAGACGGCAACAGCCAGCATCCATATGTAAACCTATAGTAATATAGCTGTTATTCTGTTGTGGTTCATGTACCCACATTAAACCATATGGAGATGATGAGATGAGCGTAAAAACCTGTCTGTTAGCTGCGTATTTAAATTCCTGATGATCATCTTACAACCGTGTAAATAATATTATGCTTAGGTATGTGTGTATACGATCCCCTCTCCACCAACACAGTCAAGTTTTTACAAAATATGGAGTGGATACAGGCATATAAGTGCGAAACAATACTATTGTTTCCACCCTTTCCTTTAGATACATACGTAATATTCGTGTACATTATCTTCATCGATACGTACGTCAGGTCATATTATTATGCATATGATGTGACTAACAAATGACTTTAAACCATCAACATAGAATTACACCGTATTACAATGTTTAAATGAAAAAGTGTTGAGATGTTATTGCTACTTCTACTCGCTCAACAACCAGAAGTAAATGGATGGACAACAAGTTATATATTTCGTGTTCTTGTTTCTAGCAGATTATTCCCATATTTGTATGTCATTGTATTGAACTTGAGCTCAAGTTTTCCACTGACGACGACGCAAAACTTAACTCAGGAGATTCAGTCAACTGCACTTAACCAATCTACAATAACGTGCCATGAATTTTTGTGCAATGTGTATAATTATACCATTTCATTTGTTAACGTGTTTATGTATCAATCCGATAAGAGTCACGGGCTCTCTGCTTCTTTGCTGAAGTTTGGTTGTACTTTTAGAAATTGCTTTTGTATTTTAGCTTGGAGCAAAGTTACAAATTAGCAGCAAAAGCAAACAAAACTTGAAACACTATTCCACAATTGGATTAAAATCGTTAAGATTATATTTTTTGGACAACTGCTCCAATGGTATGGTATTGTTAGCCCGGAAGCTAATGCATATAAAGAAACCGGACCATGCAAAACTTTAATTTACTCCTTGAAGTGTGTATATGTTCCAATGTAAAAGTTTTGTAAAATAAAGTTTTAAAATTTGATTACATGTCTCTACGGCCGAAATCGGATAGTTTTGTAAACCCTATACCTCTGGCTATATCGTGTAGGTTGAAAATATCTATAAACTTTAACATAAACCATGTTGTGGCATTGTGAAAAGGAGAAACGCATAAGATATAAGTAGTAAAAAGTTGTTAATTTCACACGACAGCCTGAGTTCAAGGTTCTAGCCTGAGAAACTGGAATGAGGTTGATTGGGCTTTAGACTATATTTCTGTAGCACGCTGCATCGTAAAACAGTATGATACGGGCTAGTGGTTTTCTTTGCAGATGTAATGCTAATGATGTATGCAGTGCAAGTGCGAATAATTACGAGGAACTAGTCTCAAATGGTGATAGTTTCATTTTACTGTGCAAATTTTAATAGTGAATAGGGAATTGTGATGATTGCGTTGTGATACTTGCATCTACATTATAGCATACCGAGTTCATGATAAAGTCTGCAGCGTTTTGGGAAAAAACGTTTATGAAAATTGTGTGAGCAGGAAAATTTCATACGAAATTTCGTACCAGCGCGTGTTGTGTAGAAAATCACATTATCTAACCCCATTCCCAAATTGTAATTTTATTAAACCCGGATTGTCATCCTTATTTGAGACACTGGTAAAACAACCAAATGTGCTCAATTTTGGTGGAAATCCCAAAAGAGTCACAATTAGATTTTACTTCTGCAACCCAGGACCTCCATGAAACTAGTAATGATGAGGTCGAGATAACAGTAGAAAATGTAGCTGAGCAATGTAATAGTAGTTCTCCGAATGGAGATGCTTCTATTTCGCCAGCTACATCTGAACACGACTCTGAGGAAACTCGACTGTATAGCCGCTTTAGTAGTATATCCACAATCCCAAACGATTCTAAAGCTGATCAAAAGGATGACGCTATTCAGGAAGGAAGTGGAACAAATTTTTCAGCCAACGAAGAAGAAGCCGATAAACTCAGCCATACCAACTACTTTGACTTTTTAGATGATTACATTCGATTTGACGTTTCAAGAACAGGTAAGCTTTTCCTAAGTGACTAGGAATTGGAATAATGCTTTTGCGGATGGTTGATTTTAATAGTTTTGCTCATATGCATGGGAAGAAAATATAGCAACTCTACATAACTTAAAATGATGTAATGCTATAATGCTACTCGCTTCCCCTTGCCATCCAACATCACTCATAGTTTTGAGATAATGGATGAATACAAAAATGACAGCAATTCATGCTTTTTTTTGCTGCCTACGCGTTATCGCAATGAAATGCTTGAATTCGTGATATTTTCTGGAAAATATGATTTCTGGTGGCTTCCTTCTTCCTAATACTTCTTTACGAGTACTGCTCTGACTTTGATGGTAATGGTGAATGGTGGCTGTGGCTTAGTAGTGGTAATGTGTTTCTTTAGTTGGCTGACGGAATAAACATCTTTTTGCATACTCCACTAAAGTGCCACATGATTTGAAATGTGAAATTGATGACTTTTTATCTCTCCATTTTGGTATATATTTTTTTAGGAGTTTCCTGTTTTTCTGGATATTCCATAAGTGTTCAGTATGAGGATGACTATTTGGTAGGCAAAGCTGGGACTTTGTGGTGCAACTTTTTATGTAATGCAAAATCCCGTGTTCGTTTACGGCACTACTGGGGCAAGTCTTTTGAGTTGGTCTACCTTCCTCGAGTTTCATGCATTCGACCAAAGGTATATATATAACATGACAAGTGACGTTCGTGCATATTTTGAACATGTCTTTACATTACCTAAATTACATGATTTTCAAGCACGTCTTTCCAACTACCATGAAACAGAAAAGTCGCTATATTTTTCAAGCTCTCTCAAACTTTTTAAAGTGGGGAGAGCAGCTGCAAAATCGCATCTATGAATTATGTTCGCAATCACAGCGTGCACTACTACTTGTTCTTGCAAAGAGATGATTTTGTTTGGGTGCCCCTTTTGCTCTAGATTTCATTGTCTATTTTTGTGTGCAGAACTGTGTCTACAAGGTTAGAATACCAGGAGAGGAGAATGAAATTGGATCCATACATTTTCAGCAGAACATCGTACATATTTATAACGCCTCTGAAAAATGCCTCTCGTTACGACGGAAGCAGGGGACCAATTCCTACTCGGTATATTATAACTAAACGTAGACAAAATCTTAAAAGAAGTATTTCAAGGCTATCGTAGTCTCCCCACGCAATAAATCTTACATGTATCGCAATGTTTGACGCAACCACCCTTTGTTTTGTATAGATTAAAACGGAGGCAGGAGAAAGACTGGCTTCGGTAGAAATTTTCAGAGGATTCCGCGGTGATATTATGTATTACGGACTCAGTATTTTGGGAGATGCTTCTTCGACAGATAAGGCTCTTCTGATTGGACTCACGATAGCAATGGTAGTGTGCTAATAAAAATAATGTTGCTCAAGTATCAGATTTTAATGTATCGTGTTTCAAGAAAAAATGCGATGAGACGAGATGCAATATGTCTAACTAAAAATTTTTCTTCATGAAATAGGATATCCGGCAACGGGAATCAGAAATGAGGTGCTCCTTCATATGGATTCCGTTGTTTTGTGTTCTAGTCATTGGGCTATTTGCAATGCTTCCCTGGCTTTACTTTTATGAACGCAAGTGAAAGCAGCAAATTGTACGTAATATACCATGCCAAGTATGTATTTATTAAGTTATATATATATGTGATATGAAATTTTATGAAATTTTATATATTTTTGTCGAAACAAATTTCTCGTTGTAAAACAAGTGTGGAAATAAAGCTCGTGTGAATGTAATATGTAATCCAATATTTGGGTTGAAGTAACTACACACACCACAATCTTTGTACGCGTGCATATTTATTTATTTTCTGCCTTCTTCTTGTATCCCTTCTATGACATTTGCTTAGTTGACTGAAGTGAGTTAACAAAGGGCACACTCCAAGTAAACAGCTTTTGATGTTGATGCATTGAAAATTACAACGTTATTATTTGCAAAGTTACTTCTAACAAACTAAATTATAGGGGTTAGTAAAAATTTGAGACGGTTTTGATTATATATAACGAGGCAGATTGGAGAGTACTTCAAGTACAAACTTCTTTTGTGTACTTTTGTTGATAAACTGAAATTAGGCAATGCTTTCTTTCGACAAACTTTATTTCGTTTGAACATGCTACACAACTGCCAGTTGCCAGACACACACTCAATTGCTCCTAAAGAAGAAAGTTTGGCATGCTCCCTGTTTTTAATGTACTCCAAAACGAAAGTTTTAAAATGAAGCATTCATCATTCCATTCGAACGAAATCGGAAGATTTCTATATAATTTCAAACAAACTGAAGAATTGTATGCATCCAAGTCAGAAAATTTGAGTGAAAAGTTAAACGGTCAGAAACAGGACACTGGGGACCTTTCCATCATCGGGGTGAAACACGTATTGAACAACGACATTGGATGGACCAGGTAAAAAATATGTAGAGCTATATTTGTAGATTCGTGAAACATGACTATCAAATTTAATTTTTGCGCTGACCTAACCCGACGGACAAGATTAGACAAGAGATATGGAAAATATTAGGAAAACGCAAGAACTAACTGGAAAAATCGAAAGTTGATAAAGAAATTTGTTTTCGTTGGTAGACGCCTACTATGGATCGCATCTTTAGTAGCCTGCTGTGCCATTGTTGCATACTACGTTACCAACCGCCTTTTACTTATGATGTCTCTTCCAACACAAGTTTCAGTGATTCTAAAGCAAAATGACAGCTTGCGGCTGCCGGATGTCACGCTGTGCCCCAATACTCCATTCAGGTACAGGCAGTACATTTGTCAAAATGTTTTTGTTGTATGTATTGTTCGGAGCAAGCCTTACATCACATTTGAATTGCGTACTGAAAGAGTGAGAGGAATCCGTGTTTTTCTTCAACCAAAGCTAGGCTCTCAGTAGGCTAGCTTTACTGCAGTATTATTATTAAAGGGAATTGAAAAAGATCGATATAAACTTTCTGATGTGACATGTTTTTCATCTAATAGAGATAGATGTCTTTACAAATTTATCCCATCATATGTATCAGAGCCGGTACCTCTAGCCGACGGCATTCATTCGTGGTCCAAGTTGATTTAATACATGCCTTCCGCCATTCTCTTAAAAACATGGATGTCATCATAACACAGTCATGTTTTAATTTACGCAAGTATGCTTATAATTCATGTGACAATTTTTTGCTCTTATTCAATTTATCACGCGATTTCAGGCCTGATAAACTGAGAGAAATGGGACTGACAGAGGATGGCCTGCCAAGTCATAACTACTCGGTTGAAAGTTTTCTCAACTTATCACAACTTTGGCAAGATTTATCCTCGACACATAAAATCATAAGTGCTGTAAGTACTAAAGCTATATATACATGGGTAAATATGTTGTGATTTGATCTGATCACATTGCACACAAACAAACTGTAGCCATGCTCATTTTGCCGACAATTTGTGGAGGTGAAAGGGGTGAAATCATGGACATAATATGCTCAAAGGATTTAACTTGTATCACCGGTTTTGTTTTGTGGTTCACATGTCATGTATAAAATTTTAATTTTATGTAGAGTTCTGTGAACTTTGTCAACACGCGTGAAAAGTGGAAAACAATCTTTACAACGATGGGTGCCTGTATTTCTCATCAATATGGTTGGATGAAAGAAAACTTTTTTTAGTATATTCGTATTTGTAGTACTTTCTCCGTTTGCTTTTTCCGGTACACATGTAATCTTGCGTGTCAGCCGTACCAATGCTTACTTTGAAAGTGAAACCACACGAAAGTAAACCCTTTATCGCACAAAGTGTTGCTCATATCACGTCAAATTTGCTTTCACAATTTCATTTTATCACATAAATGGCAAAGTAGTCGGTCCGATTAAATTCACCTAATGTTTTAGACGCCAATAATAATTATTATAAACACAGTTGTAACATGGGAGTTTATGAAAACAAATTTTTAGTTGCATTTCTCACGTTTCCCCATTTCGTTCTTTAAAATAATATTATAACACATTATAGAGGAGCGTGTTTACTATATTGGTGCTACAGATGGAGAGATACAGGCAAGTGGGCTTTCATTCGGTATGTCTATATCAATCAAGTGGAACGAGGTGGCTCACTCTAAACTTTGGAGTGATCTAGAAGGGATCAAAGTGTTTTTTCACGAGCGAAAAGATGAGCCGTTGACAGAAGTCGAGGGTATAAACGTTGCGCCAAGAGAGGATCTCAGTATAGCGATTCGCATCAAGGAGTTCAAAAGTCTGAACCGAAAGGAGCATCCATGTATCAGCGACTTTCACTACTCACGCTCAGTCTGCGTCAACAAATGCTTCAATAAAAATCTTCATCAACTGATAAAATGTAGGTAAGCAAAATATGGAGCCCATAGGATGTTCTCATTTTGTTGTTGTTGCATGCATACTTGAACGAGTCGCCATTTTGAATACTTTGTTAGACACTGTCAGAAATTTGATTTAGTGACACGGCATCTGATATACGAACCAATATATATTAACTTGTTCATCTCATGAATGCATGAATGCATTAGTAGCAAGCGAACGGTAAAGTTTCACTCAAAATATTATTAGATCGCACAAAATCCAATATAAAGTACAAACTAGTGGTTTCATAACATCTTGGTACGGGGAGCTAATAATTCTCATGAAATTCAATCAGGTTGCCTTTCATGTCTGAAGCAATTGGAAATTGGTGCTACCCTGCGGATGTGTACAGCGAAGCTATGAAAACATTTTGGAAAGAATCGAAATCTAATTTGGAACTGTGGGCTGGATGCGGAACAGTGTGTCCGATCGAATGTTCGAAGCTTATTTACACGCCTTATGTCGAAAGCGTGGTGGTGGCAGCTGAGGAAACTGTTGGAAAATTTAAAATTTATTTTCCGGAAATGTGGTAAGCATTTTGAGAATATACCATCTTTGCTTTGTATCATCATCGGTAACAAAGATGGGATAAGTTTACATGGAGTACGTACGAGATTATCTCTTATTGCATGAAAACTCCGAGATATTGATACTGCACAGAAAACAAGTCACAGTACGTTAAAGGCTGTTGAGTAGACACTTCACGATCAAGTACACTGAATTGACGGAACCAAGATTACATTCGGCATCTCGCTGTCTTCAATTTTCTTTCCCGTTTTTTTCCTAACATTTCCCATGCTGGAAGTAGGTACGATAACTACTTATGTGTGTACCAAGGAGACTCTGGCATCTCTCCACGCCCTTACTTCACCGGTCTTCTATTCTCAACTCGTCTTGGTCTATACTTATGCCTGTTTCCATATAATACACAAGTCCTTGGCTGTCTCCTCCAGCCTTTTTCGTGACCGATCATTATTTCCAATTGCTTATCCTTCTTTTTTTATTTGTTCTTGTTTTCTTTCACCAGGTACGAAATAGTGGAACAGAAAGATTCATACGATATGATTGCATTTCTATGTGACGTTGGAGGAACATTCGGCCTGTTCCTAGGCTGCTCTGTTTTGACAGCCGTGGAAATAGTTGAGATGTTTGTTCTCCTCGTTATACGCAACCGTTTGGCGAGTCCACCTGGAAAAAATTAAGAACATAAATAAGCCCATTATCAATATGAAGCTCTTGAGTGGTATTCAACCCACTACTTTTCGTGTTCTCGACTAAAAGTATATCAGTGAATGTTCGTAATCTTTCAGTTATATAGTACATCGTTTTTCAATTGATCCAATTCGAAATTGCTTAATTGGTATCCAAACATTGGAAAATATGTATAAGGATTTGTTTCTTGGTAAGTAATACAGAGTAAAGAGTAGTCGGTCCAATACTTCAAGGACTTTTCTTTTCTTGAGTAGTAAATACAAAAACTCCTTCCCACTCACTTGGCAAAGCACTACAATTTATTTTTCTTAGCAGTTACAGTAACAAACATATCCCAAGAAGGAGCATGGACAGATGCTGCAAAGAGGTACCAAAAAGCATCGTTGACAATCGACAAACAAAATGTAATATGTATCTCCAGTTTCTCTTGGGTCATGAGAACAACTCAGTGATCCACTTTGCATTCGGAAAGAAATTCATGCTGCACTGTCGTCATCGTCAAGTCTTGTGAAACGCCAGCTGCAGCTGGCCTAGATAATATTGTTATGATACACAATATGCAGTACACATCTCACAAGGGAAAACATTTTTTATGCCTTTGGTTTACCAAAAAATATTCATTAATTTTCTACGAGCCGCGTGTTACATCAAGAATGTATTTCACTGATTCCTTTCTTTCGCCCACACTGACAGAATGAGGTGTCGTTCAAACTCAGTTTTGTCATTTTTTCTCATAAACTAAATTAAAGTGCCATTACACACACTAGTATATACACATACTAGTTTCAGCTGCTCGCCTCGAAAAAAATGAGTTTGTCTGTATCTGTATGCTCTCTTTAAAAATCCCTTTCTCCTTCAGGGAAAACCATGAAATTCTGATCTGAAACGAAATATATTGAAGTGAGGTTCAAAGATTACTTCAAGAAACCGATTAACTTTTGACCTTCATTGATTCGCTCAAGATGAAAATAGATTACTTTTCCATTTTATTCCCATTGTCATGAGATTTTACACGTCATGAGTTATCCTCATCCTAACCGATTTTTCATTTTTTTTTGCATCATACATCCCACTACACACACTTTCACTCATTCTGGTTTCTGTTCTTATATATAGTAACAAAGATAGCGATAGTGAAAATAGAAGGCTATGGAGCTCTCATCTCCCGGACATTGCTGGCTGTTGCTAGTTGCTTCGCCCAAGCTTAGGTGGCATTCTGTCGTATAACTTCAATATAACGATAATTTGACACTTGGACTTGGTGCATGGGAGTGAGAAAGTTGAAATTGACTGCTTAGAATTCAACGATTTTTGGTATAAATAAGCCCACCAAAGCTGTGCTGTTTTACAAGGAAAATCCCAAGAGATACATATTGCGAAATATGTGGTGTTTCTTTATACCCCAGTTGTAAAATGAGAATCGTTTTGCGTGATAAAAGCATCTAATGTAAATGGAAATTGCAGACTAAGATAAAAAAAACAATGCAGAATTTTCAAACTTACTAACGATTAGTTGAGCCTTCCTTTCGAAACAATTTAACTGCTTCGTTGGCCTTTGCCCAGACAGTATTTATCGTAGCGTATGTGTACGTCAAATGTACATATATTCAACCATTGGGGTTTTTGAAGAACGAGAGAAACTTATTATAAAGAACGAAACAAATTATCATTTGATATAACAGGGTGTTTCTCTTAATCGCATTATATACTAAAGTATTTTTCATTCTTTTCTGTGAGTATGAATTCACATGAAATCTTAAAGTGCTTCTACCTACTTTCAATGTCAAATGAAAGGTGTGCATTTAGTAGCTGAGGATTTTGCAATAAATTTTTATGTAGTTTCCTGTCCTAAATTGAGCACTTTACCAGTAGCATACATGAAACAAGCGAAACACACGTACAACAACAACTTTCGTAGTGACGTGTGCGTGTACAGATTGGCTCCATGTGCTTGCACGCGCTCTTTTTTTTCTTTTTCTTTTACGGAAAAACTTTGCTCATCAATCGTTCTCCGGTACTCGGAATAATTTTCACATTTTTCATCTGCCACGATAAATTTGGTATGGAAATGGGAATATTTTGTGGAGGTTGTAATAAACCTACCAGTCCTCATTTCTCATCTTCTCTTGTTCCAACTTTAAACATACAAATAATAATAATAATGTTATGCTCAAAGAAAAAGGCTTCCAGTTTCCGCCGTGCTCCTTCCCAACTATGCCCTATGGAAGCAAATTATTGTAACAGTGGGACATTCTCTGTGTGAAGCACCATTACCAACATCGTCCTCTCATCATCATCATGGTGGTGGGGTTGGAGTTGGTGTGAGGCTAACAACGTGAATTGCAGTACCATCAATATCAAAAGGCAAACAGGGATTTCTTCTTTTCATGCATATTTTTTGATGTTACGTTCATAGAAAACATTAGCAGACGAACTGTTCATGAATTATTTACCACAAATTCACAAACACCTACCTCCATTTCATCCATGACAAAACCGCACAAAAATGTAGATACATTGAAAGAAGAATACAGATGTGTGCCCACAAAATTTGCATGCAACTCGAAAATTGTTAAAAAGAACAAAAAACCTTTCATTATATTATATCTTCAAGTGGAGCTAGCACAGCAACGAGCTAGGTCGGTGGTGTCTGTCTACCACTTATTACTTTTACAAAGCCATTAGAATTGAAAAGGCTCTCCATTCCATGCCCTTTCATTAGTGCTCTTCCAGCCTTGGCCACGTAACTATATATTCCTACTCCATATATAAAAACAACAAATGAAGCCCTTCCCTGGAAACTTGTGAAACTCCAGGATCCTACATGAAAGGTAGATTCAAACCAAGATATGACCAAGTGAATTGAATGTATTATTATTACCACATCACTTTTTATTATCATCAAGGTTATATATACCAAATGATTTGGCATGATAACGTGACAACTGGGTGTATATTAAGTATCTGAAATACCAAATAGCGTTAGGAAACCGTCCATGTTGAGCAATGGTTGATACTACTATGCAAATGTAAGTTGAGCAAAGTGTGCTCAAAACAAAGCATAATTTTGCAAACAAAAAGTCAGGCCGTCATGGATCTGACAACCTTAAAAGAACAAACTTGTTGTTGATTAGGATGCAGGATGAAAAAGTTAAATTGGGAAAATTTCCACCCGAATAATAAATGATGTAGATGATGAGATCTGCCACTGTTTGATATTTGATATTGAATCAAAGCAATTTAAAAAGTT